>VYZW01019329.1:9896-181264 GCA_013401315.1 Balaeniceps rex | reverse complement strand
GGGGGGAGGAAAAAAAAAAAGTTAAATCCCTTCCTGAAAACCTGTTTTGTGTTTTCTTATTTCTTAAAGTTATTTTTAAGTGTTTAAACCAGCCCAATTATAATCAGAAACTACTTCACTTAATCCATTCCTTTATCTCCTGGGAAAAATCACCAAAGCAATTCTCAAAATGTTTAAATCCCACAGGGTGCATAAAAGCAGCAAGTAAATCTGCTCCTTCCCAGGCAAACCTTAAGGATTTTACTGACATCTTTAATTAAACCAGCAAATAGGTCGGTTTCTCTTGTATTCTGACCAATACACTGTCAACAAGGAAGAAAAAAAAAACCTGAAAAGAAGGATTTGTACTGAAAAATAGCACCAGAAACATTTGTATAATCATGATCACGGACTGGAACAGGAATGCGATCAGGAATTATTAAACGTTATCAACTACTTCCTGGCAACATATTGCTCGGATAATACTCCCGGTACTACAGCAAACTTAGTTATGAAATAATTAAACCTGGAAGTTGGAAATAGAACCAAAAAAACCCCAAAACACACGAAGCTGTGCAAAAGAAAAGCGCGTTTATCTCTGCGAATTTGTAAGGGCAGATTTAATTCCAAAAGGGAGAATTGTGCAGTTGTTATTAGATCAGCAATAAGCACAGATGGCTGCAAAGGATCCATTCTCAACCCACCCGACCATCTCCACCCTGCAGCACCAGCGAAGGGTAAGCGATACAAAAGTAGAGAGCAACAGAAGCGGGAATTTAATGGTTTTTAAATATGGAAGACTAAGTCTACATCCTCGTATGTTATTCATTATCAATAACATTACTGGCAAATTTGCCCAACACAGATTTTAACACGTGATTATACAAGCTTATTTCAGAAGTTATACCCAGTGCCACTGGGCAACTTGTCACAATCTCCTGTAGCTATCATCCCCTTACATTTTTTTTTTTTTTTCCTTCCTGCATGAGAAAACTGATGTTCCCGGGGATGAAAAGGTTTTCATTGCCTGAAAAAGCATGATCCAAAAATCCTGCTCTCAGCTCTGTGGAAGAAGGATTTATGATGCTCAACTAGCAAAGATAGCAATTAGCTAGAATACTCAAGAGCAGAGAGCTTGACAATCTGATGAGTTATTCTTTTGAACTGGGGCAGCAACTCATGCATAAATTTTCTTGTAAACAATTATTACAGGAATGCACTGTAAACACAATTAATCATCTCAAGGTGTTATCTCTAGGTATTTTCCCCACAGATTATGTGCCACTCGCTCAATAAATCAAATTTTAACATAAAGACATCAATAGCTGGTATTATTAATATTCCCATTCAACCAAACATGGTTGGGTAGAAGCTAACAAGCTTTGATTACATTTTGAAAACACAGAAAATATTACATAAAATAGGAAAAAGAAGATGTGAATTGTGAAACTTTGAATGAAAATAGGATTAAAGAGCAGGCATATGAATCAGAACATTGGCTCAGATAAAATATGAGTACTTTGTAATTTAAAATGCATTTTCACTGATATGAATTGGAAATAGTATAGTACATCTTGTTAATAGGAATATTAAGTTTTACATCTTCTTAGATAGGTTCTTCTTACAAAATAGTATTTACAAGAGCCTTACAATAATAGGCTGCCTAATGTTTCCATAAGATTTCTTCTTATGATATATACCAAACACATTTTCATCTATTGTTCGTAATTATCAGCCGGGGATTTGAGCAGCGGGCAAAAGGAACAAAAGCATCTAGCTCCGTTTCATCTCTTAAAGTCCACAGCGCATTAAACAACGCGCACTCCAGATTTATTTGAAAACCACCCCTTCAGAAGCCGAGCTCCGAGATCCCTTTGGAGATCATCGTATGGACTTTGGCAGGAGTTGAGAGAAAAACTGGTTCAGAAGAGTAGGGTGACCAGGGCCAGGGGAGAGTCAGATGGGGCAAGGGGGAAAGAAGAGAGGAGTTGTTGGAGCAGACGGGAGGAACACAGGAGGTCAGGGAGGACCAAGGAGCATCTCTCTGGCCTGTCAGCTTTGAAATAGTTTGCAACATGGGGAAGATATGAGAGACACAAAAAAAAGACACTTGGAGGGGCTCACAAAAACTGCCCGTACGGATTTTGCCTCCAGGAGAGGGGAGAGGAGCAGCGCAGAAGAGCTACCAAAGTGGTTTGAAAGGCAGAGGGAACAGAAAGCATCAACATCTGCAGTTTCTGCTCAGTTATTCCTACTTATCCTCCAGTCAGCGTCATTATTCCTCTTTACAAACAGAAGACATGTTTGCTTAGACTTCTGCTGCTCTGCCCAATGCCTTGCGCAGCTGATGACACAAACACGTCAGCCGAGTGAAACGGGTGGCACTGGGAGAAGGGGACTTGGGCTTCGGGGGTTCCATGGATTCAAATGAGTTCTGAACTAACCCCTGTGGGAAGGCTACAGGTGATGCCTGAGAGTAGATCCCCTGGGAGAGAAGACCCGAGTTCATGCCCTTGACCTTGTCTTCATGTGTGAAACCAAAGACGCTGCGGGAAGTGGGACACCAGAATTTGCATCTTCTCAAGTTCCTCTTGATGGTCCTTTGTTGGTCCCCGGTCATCTGTGGCTCTGCAACAAGCAGATTCATTCAACAGCGGGATGGTCAGGACAGTAGGGAGGCGGGGTAGGGATTCTCTTTTTCCAGACACTTTTCAGAGACTAACCCGACGTAGTCTTTCCTCAGATCTCCGTATATTTTGAATTAAGGCCATGGGGGATGAATGCAGATGTTTCAAAGCCTTTTTGTACCAATCTGCTTTATTTCCTATATAATTCGGTGCTGTCCTGCACGTCAGGGGCCATGGTCTTCAAGATTTTAACAAGTTTGTACACCTCTTCTCTTCAGGAAGCTGACCGTTTTATGACCATGATGCAAGGTATTAATTTTTCTATTAATTCCCTGGAGCAGGATGATGGAAACCGGCCAGCAGACAAATCACACTCAAGCATTGACCTAAAGGTCCCAGAGATTTTTAAACTGATACTATTCAATAAGGGTAGGAGTACCTCACGTATTGCACCGCAGAGAGATTTATTCATTGATATGGGTAGCAAAATAGCACTGCTCAATAATTATTTAAAAGATCAGGAAGTCACCTTGATATATTTTTTCTGGGGTGTTGCCAATTTTTATTACTGCCCGCCCCTGGTGTACTATGTAGCCCTTAAGATAATCTGGTGTCTATAAAGCTATGGCTTGCAAATGCAACTGAAAATCAATCAAACGCATAAGCACATTTGTGCACGCACAGAAAAGGAATGCATTTGGAGACATTTGTCCCTTTCTGCTGATGGCAGTCCTTACACAGCAAACTTTATCCAGCCGACACCGGCAAATGTAAGGGAGGCAGCTGAGAGAGTCCATACAAGACGAACAAAGGGGAGCAAAATACACTTGACGAGCTACCTCAATTCACCTTAATAAGTTCTCATCGTGGCACTATCTGGCGTCGCTAATGTGCTGCACACCCATCAGCACGGAGCAGTTGAGATGAGTTTTCTGCTTATCAATGGCTTCTTTTTCTTCTCATGTCTGGCAAATTTCTAATAGTGGATGATTTCCTGTATGCGCATCCCATTTATGGTTTGTAGCACTGTATTATGATGAATTTACACTATCAATGAACATTGCTGAAGGGCCTCATTAACTTGTGCAGGCGGTGAATTTGTATTTTTCAAAATGCCACTCTTTCTCTAAAGAAATCTAGCTGACAGTGGCAGTCAAGTACTTGACTGGTTAATAAGGCAGCTCAAAGGAAACAGCTTCACTTCACTGCGAGTTTTTGTCCTTGTTTAATTTCTCCTCCTTTCTCGACAGGTTTTGAGGATGTGCGAAGATAATATATTTCGGTTTTTAATCTCCCAGTCCCGCTGACTACGATGGTATAAACAAAAGCAGAAACGCAGAAAATTATAGAGATACACTTAAAACAGAACCAGTAATAAAAAACCTGGGGTTCTGGCTGAGGTTTTACGCAGACAGCTCTCTACTTGGCATAATTAGGAAGTTTCTTCAAATCCTGCTAAATCCCAGCTCCATTTTCCTATGCCTGCAAAGTGAACAAGATAATCATGCCCATAATGCAGGGCCTAAAAACCTGAAGGCATCAGCACCCCAGCCCTCCAGACAGACTGCAACCTGCAAACAGTTCAAAAGAAAGCTTGTCAGACTAGCTGTGACATATGGAGCTACAACGAGAATATTTCCAGATATAGGAAATACCAAGCATTCTGTAAACAGAGTCGTTGGGAGTATTTTTTGCAGAGATATTTTTACGACTGGTAAGTTGCAAGAATCTGTTCGCAATATCTGCGCTCTCCGTTACCACCTGTGTTTTTCTCAGCAGAACGTGGTTAACGTGCAGGCTTCCGATAAGAATTTTTTTTTTTTTTTTTTAATCCCACATTGTGTCTTCCAATACCTCCTAAAAGCTTTGTGGAAGCTGCAGAGACTATGTGGAAATCTTGTTCCTTGAATACGACAATATTTAGCTGTTGGAGATCTTTAAACATACCTAGATGTCGACGAAAGGCATTGCGGGAGGGGCATCCCCGGGGCTGGGGTTGTGCTCATGCATTAGGAGGAGGTTTTGGCACCGAGGTTGGCAGAGCTCAGCCAAACCAGCCCGGGGGAAGCATCCCTCCCGCAGGACCACGGCGGCTCAGGACCTGCATCAGCCTGCTCATCTCCGAAGGGTCAGCCCGCTGTGCTCCGTGCTGGGATGGTAGCAGAAGGATGGAAATGGGATATCCCGAATATTTTATATACGGCTGGTAGGGCTGGACCAGGTCAAAAAGACGTGCAGGAATCAGGCCTGACACTGCAGAAGAGATGTGCTCAGCGTTGTGCGTGCCATATGGGCAGCAGTAACCACAAACAGAGAGGTCAAGCCTGGGAAATGGCAGCAACAGGCAAGACAAAATGTATTTTCATTCCCTCTTAAAGACCAAATCTTAACTTGAAGTGAGTATTTTCACTCTCTCTGCTTAAACATATATGAACACATATCTAACAAATATGTCTCTCTACATACACACATTCCCATATAGATGTAGGTGAAATAAATCTGTAAAACATGAGAAATGACATCCACAAAGGTACATTTTTAGTAACATAGAAGAGAAATGATTGACAGAACAAAGCATATGGAAACGAAGAAGAATCTAACCCACATTTAGATCTAAGAAAAAAATATTTGCCTGAAGGGAAAATATTAATTAGTTTGTCTACATGCAAGATAAAAGTCTGGAAGACATATCCATCAAAAGGCAGCAGAATAAACAGCAAAATGGAAATTATTTGTAAATTGACAGTAAACTTGGCAAACATTGAGGGGGTAAACAAGTTATTTGGCATGCAAAGCACTCAGAAATCACAGCCTCTGTCAGGAGGCATCTGTGCATATATTCACTTATTTGACAGAAATTAACATTTTGCAGAAATCTTTGTTGCATGCTAAAGATTTCTTCACCCTCCTTAATTATTTTAATTGCTGCTTCAAAATGTTCCATATAAACATGAAAAAAGACATTAAAATCCACCAAGTCCAGTTCCACGTTATCAATAACACACAGTAACTCTGTACAGGAGCTTAACACAAAACCTACGGAGACATAAAATATCGACATGAAAGAGCCACGTTTGGTTTTTTTTGGTGGAAATTTAAGAAACATGCGAAGACATTCTCAATGTCCTTTCAGTGTTATGAAAAGCTTTAAAAACAAAACACTGTTCCACAAATGCAATTAATCCAACGGCTTAGAGGCCCAGGGTTATGGAGACCCTTGGTTTTCCATTATTTTGGGAAAACCATGAGAAAAACTAGCTTGCGTGAGCTGCGTTTGTGCAGCCATAATACAAGGTGGAAATTGGAAGTGACCACGCCATAACAAACTCTAACCATAGACTTTTTTTTTCCCCAAGAGTAATCCAAATTAATCTACACTTTAGTTATTCCCTTTCTCACCCGCAGGGAGTGATGTGCGACCTCCCAACCACATCGTCCACCTGCTGCGTGGGTGATGCTGGAGACGCTATCAGCCCAACGAACAACTGGATTCTGGCTGTTTGGGGAAAAGATGGAGAATCTGAAGATGACGAGCTCAGAGGATTCCTGACACTACCCTTAGGTCAACAGAGCCACAGGAGACAACTCGCCGTAACAAGAAAACATCAAGAAAAAGGACAAAAGGTTACTTGGATTGAGGCTGTCCTACAGGAACGGGGACTTGAGCCGAGCCCCATCGGTCTCCTGCAACAAGAGTGGCTGCTGCAGGCACTGCTGTGGATGTGCGGGCTTTGCCGCAGGTGGTTTGGCGGCAGGACGAGGAGTTTTACCTTGTTTTGTACTGAAAATGTGCCAATTCCTCAAATTACACCAGACTCAGTAAGGATGGCAGTGGTACTTCGCTGTTATTTATAGCCGTGGATTTATACAAGAAGTTACATTACAAAGTCAATGTAAAAATGGGTTTTTAAAATAGAATCCGAGTAATATTTTCTGCAAAATGTAGACCCGCATATTGCACCTGACCCTCGCCAAGTGTAAATTCACATAGTTCAAGCAACCGTTCGATATGAGATGGAGATCTAACCCTTTACGCTTACACACCATTCCTCTTCATCACACTGGGGCCATAACATATGTCCACCAACAGTCTGCAAAAATGAAGTAGTCCAGAAAAAAATCATAGCTAGATGTCGTGAGCTGGCTCTCGATGCACTAGCTGTTTCGCCCTGTGTTGCTCATTTGTGCGTGGGCATGCCAGCCCAATTTGATTAAAACAGTAATAGCAGGAAGAGCTCATTCAAACGGATCCAAGCACTGAAGGAAATCTCTTGTGAGCCCAGATTAAAACCCAACAAAAAAAAAAATCAAAGTGCTAAACTTAGCCAAATCTGAGACAGTTTGTTCCTTTTCATTAAAATGAAAAGCAAGTCAAATACTCCATTTCCTCCAGCAATCCATTTCCAGGTCAGGTTCCAAAGCCAAAATGTCTTGTTTTCTGCATTATTTTTATGTATTGTAACATCTAAGTAATTTGAGTAGTTGTCAGGCTGGGTGCCTGCGATTCAAGTCATTCACAGCTACGTGAGGGCTATGGTTTCTGCAAATGTAACAACAGCAAACCCTTGGAAAACTTTCAAAAAGGCCAACGCAGCTTTTGATCTCTATGTGTGATATTTAGTAAAGAATTTGGAAATGCATCATTTCTAGGAAAAAGTCCAGAAATACCACGTAACAAAATAAAATCGACAGGAAATAAATAATAAACCAAAAATTATTTGTACTTCTATGACGCCTCTATAAAAAGTGAATTGTAATAAGTTTCTGCGTAGCCTCTGCTTCGTGTAGGACGCATTTCTGCAGGTTCGGTGGCTTTGACAGGCAGGACTTTACAACGGCGCTTTCTGAAGGAGTTCAGCAGGTGTCTGTGCACGGGTACAAACACGCGCAGGGCTGTATGACACTCCGTACAGCTCTTGTGAAGTGCAAACGACAGCAAACACTCGCCCCGATATTCTTTGCTCAAAAGCCAAGTGAGGGGCTCATCTGTTTTACCCAAGACCATCCTTTCTCGCCTCCTAGACCATAACCCATCGCCACTTTCAAAACAAAACCACGCAATTTTCTTACCTTCAGCCAGAGCCTTGAATTATAGATTAGAAATACTCCTGGTGAGTCCTTAACAAGCGCAATCTTACAACAGTGCCTTCAGATCCGCCGGGAGCTGAGAAAAGCGGGAGCAATTCCCTATGGGGCTTTCCTAAAACGAAACAGTATTTGTTAGTTTAACTTTGTGAAGTTTTTTAAGTACCTGAACACAACAAAAGGACTGTAGACAAGCCAAGCCCAGCCCACCAGGCACGATGTCCATTACACACAGCTCCCCAAAAGCTGAACATGCCCTCAGTTGTCCCAAGACCACCAGGTTCCCAGCAGCAGCCTGTTGCCTTCCAGAAACGTTCCTGCCCCACCTGACGGACCATGCTCCTGAATATCCTTCGTCTTCCAGGACTAGGTCTCCTTTTAATTATTTGTAATTGTCATCTGCTGAGTCCCAGTGTTCACAAAACAACCATTTCAGCTTCGCAGGAGGTGGATTCTTCTGCACTAACCCGGGACGAGCTGTCTTCTGCTGCTGCTGTCTCTTGAACTACAGCAATGCTGCCCTGCAACAGCAAGTCTGTTTTGCCTATTAAAGCACTACTCACGCCTAGCCCGTGGCAGATCTGCAACCCCTACAGCTGTATGAAAGACCCAGTGTTCGAAACAGCGAGAATCCATACGTACTGCCTTTTCCGCTGACCTTATAGGGCTTTACACCTGCTGGCTGACAGGTACAGGCTTGGTGGGTTTGAGCAGCGAGGCTTCACACCACCACAAAGCAAAGCCTAGAGATGTCACCAGGCTCATGAATTATTTAGAGCACTTCTCGCTAATAAGTTTCGATGCATAGGTGTAATGAAAGCTACGCGTGATTTTGCCGCATTTAAAAGAAAAAGGATTTAAAGCGTTCTCCAGACCTTCCCATGTGTACTCAGGAAAGATTATGGAAGAAGTCTGAATAATAAAATAAAATAAAAAAAAATTTAAAAGGCGAGAATATATTTTGCTCTATGAATTTTGCTGGGCTCCTGGCTGTTCGCTGGCTCTGTGCTGCTCCCTGGGGACACTGCTTCTCTCCCAGCACCACGTAGCTGTGACTCCACGTACCCAATTTCAGAGAAAAGAATGAACTTGCGCAAGACCAGCAGTTACCACTTCTCCAGGAAATTGAGAGTTGACAACTCTTTGCCCCAGATGTTTAACTCTAGACACTGTACAGCATTACTGTTAATCCAAGCTCCTCCTGTAAGCCAAAAGCAGGAGAGGATGCATAAAATAGTTCAATCCCGTACTATAGCTAGACATCATAAAATTCACTCCTTCCAAACCGTTGTTCAAACTAAAGGTTACAGTCGTGTTCTTCTTTCCGAGATGGTCTAAAGGCAGAAGAGAGGTAAGGTTCGCAGGGAGCAGTTATGTCTTTTATAAGCTCAAGCAGCCTAAGTGGAAAGAGATGGACAAGCTTGCAGGCACACAAGGGCGCACACGCTCTAAATAATTTATAAGTCTGTTGACAACTCCGAGTCGTGCCATGTGTTATTTTGATACCTTACTGTTCAAATCTATAAAGCTCGTATCTGTCAACCATCAAGCTCTTGTGTGCCCCAAAGCTTGTTCATTTTTTCCATCTATATCAGTCAGTCCAACAAAAGATCGCACCCCACCCTACAGATTTGGCCTCTTGGAAACGATACGGGCTCTTTAATGTCACCTGCCCCCGGTCACGTTTACACCTTGGCTGGTTTGCACCGCCAGTCCAAGTGGTGAAGAATACCCACTGCTACAGGGCTTGAGAAAACTGCTACGTATATAAAATGTACATCAAATACATTAAGACTATCAAATACGTAATGACTTAAACCAGATTATGGTTTTCTTTTTCCCCAGCAAAAATATCTTAAATACATAAGGGAATTATTTATATTAGTGTTTATCCTTTAAACGTGGGAAAGGAAAATATTTGGAGAGAAAAAACTCTTGAAGATACCACAGTCCTTTTGTATCTTTAGTTTTCAGACCGTCACTCACATTGTTTCTCCTCAGCCAGCTCAACGGACTAATTCTATTTAATCCTTTCCTTTTTATATGTAAAATGATACAGTTTAATGCTCCGCAGTTTAATATCTGTGAAGTTTTATCTTTATTTGTTTGGGAAATTTGAGTCAGATACTCACCTACTGTAATTTCCAAAGAACAAACAAATGAAAAAGGGCAGTCCATTTTCATGCAAATCCAGCCAGCTGTTTAGCTCAGGCTGCCCTTGCCTTCTGATGTGAGGATCTGCATAAAAACCAAAGTGGAGATATGATAAAATATAAAAGGCTGACAATAACATGCAAATCGAAATCAGTCATTGGAAAACTGTGGACTCATTGTCATCAAAAGAATTAGGTGGCAGAACAAAACAAAAGAGCCCTACTGATAAAAGTAACTACGGCATGATGGCTTTAAAATCCACCGATTCCTTATACCACAAAGAAAATTGAAATTAAACACCTCTCTAGACTGTCTGCTTTTAATCTGTTCCTTCTGAGCTGCTTCCTGACATATTCTCTGTTAACTTTTTATCAAAGGTCATTTATAATCATATTTCAGAGATAAAATAAAAATAAAAAATGCATTTATTTCCAAAGTTTTAATCAAGTGCCCAGAAAAAAAAATACTAAAATAAGCAGCTGAACACTAAGCAACGCAGTCCAGACACACTAAAATATTATAGAGAAAATATTAGCGGCCCCTTATGCTACCAAATCTAGAACTGAATTTTTGGGTATAATTTTGCTCTTATTTGGATTTATAGTTAAATCTGACGATGAGTTCGGGGTGGTTTTGTGGCCATACAAAATAACAGCAAATCCCTGAATTCTGATACACGATGAGGCGATGACGGTGACGGAGCGTCTCCCACGAGGACAAGCAAAGTACCATTTCGCTGTTAGTTATACAGGAGAATATCCCCCTTTAGG
Organism: Balaeniceps rex; assembly: GCA_013401315.1. Taxonomy (NCBI): domain Eukaryota; kingdom Metazoa; phylum Chordata; class Aves; order Pelecaniformes; family Balaenicipitidae; genus Balaeniceps; species Balaeniceps rex. The sequence goes on along the minus strand of VYZW01019329.1, from coordinate 170,649 downwards.
AAGCTGAGAGAGTGCTTCAGTAGTTTATTGGAAGAATTTTCTGAAAATATTCAACAAAGCATTCAAATTGGTTTCAAATTTTCTTACTAAACTCTTTTCTTCCTCACGGAAAAACGATGGATTGCCAATGAAGCATATCTTCATTCCAGAGGAACAAAACCAGCTTCCTAAAAATTCTAAAATATTTTCATAACCAGACCAACCTTAGGTAAAGAAACTTAAGAATTTCTATTTGAACAGGAATAAATTTAGGTTTTACTTTTCTTTGTATTAAGATTTTATTTCTGTTGACAGGGGTTTTTTTTGAAAGGATAACTTTAAGCAACTTGGTTGTGAAATAAGAAGAGCTAAAATGAAGAGAATTAAAAAAAAAGTGCAAAACCCAGAAAACATAGGTTTTTAAGGATGCTGGTAAAGCCACCCTTAAAGCAGCCTGATTTTGGTCCACCCGCAGTAAGCTCAGCTCCACTCTGGACGCCCACACCGCCTCCCAGTTAATCTGGATTTGAACCAGTTTCCCACTGTGGTACGCGAATCCCTTCCGCACTTTCCCTCTCTTCCCGTGCTCTCCCTGCCCTCGCCCCTTCGGACGCGGGCATCAATTGAGCAGCGCAGTGCGCGCGAGGCTCCCCGGCCATCGCCCGCTGCTGCGGCGAGGCTGATCAGCCACAGCGGCAACGTCAGCCGCCCTTCAGCCCGCGTGGCGTAACACGGAACACGCAGCCGCTCATTTCACGTCGGTACGTGCTTGGCCAGAAGATTGTTAATGCCGCATACCGAAGAACTCCAGAGCTAGGGAATGCTGGAATTAAAGGTCCCTCTGCAACTTTAATTTGGCCCTTGCCTGTCTTCACTATGATGTAGTTGTTAATTACTCGCTCACAGGAGGCTTTTTTTTTTTTTTTCCAGAGAAACCCAGTCTCACAAGTGCACGGGAATGACTGCGCATGGAAATAAATCAGGATTTTTATTTTGTTGCTCTCAGTAGCTGGTGGATACGCAGCGAATGAGCTGAAAGAAGCCAGAAAGATAAAAAATTGTGTCACCATTTAAGACCATGTCTATGCGCCGAAACGCAAATCCCATCGCTAGCACTGAGCAAGTCCCCTTGGGTCCCCAAGGCAGCATCGCTGTATCAGCAAGCTGCTGCGTCCTCTATTTGCCGAGGAGCTGTTGGGGTAACGCCTGGGAAAAAGCAACCTGGGGTATCTCAGCATCTGCGTCCTGCCCGTTTATCGGTGCTTCGGAAATACCTTTAACCTTGGTGCCTGGTTGCGAATGTGTAAAACGGAGGTAATCCATTCCTTCCGCAGAAATGGGATATTTCTCTAACATTATTTGCACAAGTAGCAAAGATCAGTTAATTTTTAAAAGCCACGATGAGAGCATCAGAAGAAAATCCGTGAGGAAAAGCCCAAAGTTTGGATGGCGGTCAGGAAATAACAGATCGTGAGCGTGAGAAGACCGCACTTGCTGCCATTTGAACGCATTTTAGTGCGCACCACGTAACAAAAGCCAACGCTGTAGGTTGCATACATATAAATATTTTTATATATATAAAAAAATATAGCTGTATTAACATTTTTTTACTTGTCAGTGCTCAACTTTACAACCTTTGTATTCTTTTGCTATCTTTTCTATGCGCTTTCCCAAACAGCTACCAAGTCAAGACTGAAAAGTGTTCAACCTGCAGGGCCATACAACCTTCCTTCACCTCATCAGCAAAACCGGGACCTCCAGACTTGTTGTGTCCTTGTTGTACCACCTCCCGTGGCCTGGCTTACAACGTAGTCTGCGGCAGCGGGAAGGTTTTGTACGTCACCCATCGCTATAGGCATGGAAAACACACAATTTGCCAGTGTTTGCACAAACATTCAGCACAGAGAAAATAATACTCGGTTCGGTGGGTTTCGTAGTGTCCCTGAATCAGCAAGGGGCGACCTGAGAGCAGAGGGAAAAGTCTCCCTTCCTCACCTCCTCCGGCGCTGCCGCGCATGGCGCGAGAAAAGCCGCTCTATATGGGTGCCGCATCCGCACTACGGTCGGCGTGGAACTGCGAGGAGACGGATCAGCCTCAGTGCAGATGGACTCAGTAAGTGCAAACAGATTTTTAACGCGCGTATAAACTAGGGCACAGGAGGATTTTTTGACAAGAACCAAAAAAAAAAGCGCCAAAGTAACTAACTACCTGCTCTCTGAAGCCTGGAGCAACCGGAGCCACTCAGAAAAATTATTATAATTTTGAAGCCTGTGAAAGAACATACTTTCCCACAATCTCTTTTTAAAAAATTAAGAAAAAAAAAAATCCTGATTCATTTTAGCAGAAACTTCTCAAAAAATGCTTAACGCACAGCTGGCACAGAAAAATCTCACCTCCAACATTTGAAGTCTGCCAAAACTCCAGGCAGCTTCAAGCAGGGAGTTAATACACAGAGCGCCGGGCAGCCGTCGCGAGCGCGGAGCCTGTAACCGCTGCAGAGGAGACGCTTCAGGAGCGGGGAGATAAGAGCAACTGTAAATTTTTGGAGGTGAATTGTTCTCAGTCCTGGTGACCGTACAATATCTCTGGCCAACTAATTTTGATTAGGACTGTGAACGCCTTGACCCTCGTCACCCAGGGTTAGAAATCACTCCACCGAGGGTTTTCCCGACAGGTGACGGAGAAGGCTGATTACGGTGCACAAGAAAGCGAAGCCCTCAGGCATGGCATGGATGGGCTCAGGAGGACAAGGAGCCCAGGAAAGCAAAGCCTCGGTGCCCCGACACCGGAGCGAGAGGCAGGGTAACCCCTCCTGCGACAGCATGGGAGGAAGGTAGGAAAGATAAAAAATCAAGGCATGATATTTTGGAGATGCCAATCGGGCTGGAGGAAAGGATGCCCCTTCCTTCCTGAAGATCCTGGAGGACTACCTCATACCTGACCAGCCTCCATCTCCTCTCCTCTGACTGATTTATCTTTGTCAGGTTTGTGGAAGAGTCACAGTTCTTTCAGAAGCGATGTGCAAGTCATTAAGTTTGCCGTAGCAAGAGCAAACATTAGTTTACTTGAGCACAATTACTTTATTGTATCTGTTGCCTAAGCCAGGACTTCAGGAATCATGACTCAGGCCTCAGGAAATAATGAAATTAGCTCCAAATTCAAGAGGTTTCAACAGAATCACAGAATGCTTTGGGTTGGAAGGGACATTTAGGGGTCATCCCATCCAACCCCCCTGCAGGGAGCAGGGACATCTTTAACCAGATCAGGTTGCTCAGAGCCCCGTCCAACCTGACCTGCAATGTTTCCAGGGATGGGGCCTCCACCACCTCTCTGGGTAACCCCTTCCAGTGCTTCACCACCCTCAGTGTAAAAAATTTCTTCCTTATATCCAGCCTAAATCTGCCCTCCTTTAGTTTAAACCCATCACCCCTTGTCCTGTCACCACAGGCCTTGCTAAAAAGCCTGTCCCCATCTTCCCTATAGGCCCCCTTGAAGCACTGCAAGGCCGCACTAAGGTCTCCCCGGGGCCTTCTCTTCTCCAGGCTGAACAGCCCCAACTCTCTCAGCCTGGCCTCGGAGCAGAGGGGCTCCAGCCCCCGGAGCATTTCTGTGGCCTCCTCTGGACCCGCTCCAACAGCTCCATGTCCTTCTTGTGCTGAGGGCTCCAGAGCTGGACGCAGGGCTGCAGGTGGGGTCTCACCAGAGCAGAGTAGAGGGGCAGAATCACCTCCCTCGTAAGAAGTAAGTCTTTTTTTTGGCTCCTGGTTTATAGAACCCAAGGTCATTTGAAACCAGTGGACTAGCAACTCACTTCTTTTTTTAACGGGAAAGAGAAATTCCCATCCCACTGCTGGGTCTCAGCAAAGAGGGCTTTAAATAGCTGCGGGGTGGGTGGCAGTAACGTCACAAAAGCTGAACCCTGACCTTGTGCACAGTGCAAGCTAGTTTTCATGCCTACGTGCATTTATCCCAACCATGCCAGGCACCAAAAACCGCTCCTGTTAGCACCGATACCTTTTGCGACACACGGCACGGTTCATTGGCGTCGCAGAAGCACCTGGAGGACTCGAGCAGAGCGGCGACCCTTTGTGCTACGCGCTGTACAAAAATATTTCGACAGCGGCGAGAGGGTACACGAACGCTCAGCACTGGGAAGAAGTCATTTAGCAATGAGTACGTTTTTCTTGCCGTTTAGCACAACATGAAAGTTTTGTGTCAGGTTTTATCCTCCAGATGTGTTCCTGCCATTGTCGTCGATAGCAGCAGTTAGCATTATACCATTTTAATAGAAAAAAGCCATTCAACTCCTATTTTGAACTTTTTAATCTTTTCCTATGTGCCAGAAAGTAGAATAACTAAAGCTTATCTATTTATGCATGTGCCTAAATCTTCAATGCATATATAAATTTAAATCTCATTACACTCTAACACACTGCTTTAAAAATACGGCTACGTTTTAAGAGTCTGCTACACATTTTTATCAAATAGGGGGACTTAATTTTTATTTTTCTTCCACATAAAGCCAGCGAAATCCTGCATGTTAATACTCCAAGAAAATAAACTTGTGTAAAGATTTGCCTATCCAAAGTACAGTATAATTTAAATTTAAATCCCTCAGAAACCCAAAGCACTGTGTTTATAATATGAGAACAGCGGGCAGTCGTGCCCTTGACTGGAGGGCATGTCATCTAGTCCTCTCCTTCTCTGCAAAACCATCAGGCTGGCAGTAGTGACAGATGAACAGCTTACCATTAATTTCTCCTCTTTCATGCCTTCAATCCAAATGGTGCATATTCTCCACAGGGAGGCATCAAGGTCTTTGCCTTTATTTCTCTTGCATACTCGCACTGACTTATAAATCAAGTGCAGATAAGAAGAGAGGGCAAATATCAATCTTTTTTTTTTTTTTTTCCTGGCCAGTGCCCACTGGCACACTACTGAGCTTTGACTGAAAGGTTCTTCAAATCTTTATGTGATTCATAGGCAAGGGAGTGCTCCGTGAGGACAAAACAACAAAGGAAATTTGAGAGAAAGGATTTGTATATCTTGGCTTATAAATTAGAAGCCTCCTCTCTGCAATGTTTAAATATGGGTTACAAAAAAAAAAAAAAAGTGAATCTAAGTTGTTATTACTATATTGAAAAAAAAAGTCTTAGTGGAATATAAAATAGGCAGCGCTTCTTCGCACACGGCCGCCGGAGCAGCTCTAATCAGAATGCTGTATTTTCCCAAAATAGGCTTTCTTTTAGGGGGCATCTCTCCTCTTTGCCACTGAAGCGATTCAATCCTTCAAAACAGATTGGCTTTTACTATTACTTTGCGGCATTAATGATTGGCTTTTGTCTCTCTGAAAAAAATAAGAAAACTTATTTCAATGTAAAATACAAAGGCCCAGATCTACATCCCACACAAAGCCGCGCAGCTACATGGGCTCGTACGCAGCTCTGCTGATAGACAGTAGATGGAAAATTGTCCCGCGATGGTTTTTAAGTACAGCGGAGCGGCGTGTACTAGTTTATTAACTATATTTTCTTTGAAACTGCCACTGAATCTTTCAAATTTCAGAGAAAAAAAAAGATTATTTTCTTTAAACTAAGTTTCACAAACCATTTCAGTTTGCAGTGATTTGGGGGCTTCGTTAGAGACTCACATACTAATTCTGTAACCAGCCTGCCCATGCAACGAAGGGGCATGGGTCTTCCTTCTCTCGCTCTCTTTTTTTTCTTTAAGTGCATTACTAGAAGAATTTTCTATTCAGTTACAATGAATTGATCTTGCATTTAAAACATATATTAAATCATTGGTGTGAGTGATGCAACATTATTACATGTCAGGAAAAAAATCTATATTATGATAGTTGTTGACAAATGATAATATTATTTTCCAGCTAAGCATGAGGTGTTAATGCTGCTAAATGGCTGCAAATGTTGACGTTAAAGGCTGCCTGCTGGCCATTTCCAGGTGACATATCTGGGGATTCGGGGCTATTTCATTTTCCAGCCTTTTTTAAGGCTTCAGGCCCCATCCATAAATTACAGCTGATGACAAAAGTGGAAGCTAACAGTGGCAAAATTAGGCCCACAGGCAAAATAATTATATATACAGCCTTTAGCAGTGAGGGAGAAAGCCATCAATCAGCCCCCAATTATTCACTAGTTAATCAGCTCTGCCCTTCCTTTATTGAAGGGTTACAGTGTAATTAAGTTGGCAGCATCCTTTTAATTCATCAAACATACAACACATGGCGGTGTTTGCTGCAATCAGGGGACAGCACCTTTGTGTGCCTGACCCCTAGCACTGCTGTAGGAGAGGAGGAAAAACTTCAGAGGTAAGAGAGACTGTTTATGCGACAGCAGAGCAGCCCCCGGCCAGGCAGCGCCGCGGTGCAGAGCCTCGGCGGAGGGCGGGCACGGCTTTAGCAGCGCCCTCGCGTTTCACGGGCGCGATAAACACGTGCGCGCACGTATGTGTCAACTCGGTGGGTGCAATCTCTCCAGAAAGCTCGTAGTTAGTTGGGTTATTCCCGTATCGCTTAGGGCAGGTGGTTCTAGACCGCGGCGTTTATGGATATAACACCCCGCGCCCCTCTTCCCAGTAATCCCGCTCGGATAACGGGGCGGCAGCGGAGAGCCGAGCATCGCTCCGCCGTCCTTGGATCGATGGTGGAGCACGACAGACAGGCTGGGCACGTCCAGGCCGTCAAAGCAAACGCAGCCAAAATATACGTTTCTCCAAGAAATGATTTTGTGGAAACCGAGTTCAAGGAAATAACAAAAGCAGATGTTTAAAGGCAGTATGCAGTTTGGTATCCTCTCTCAGGTTAATGGCATTAGATTTTTATATTATACAGCAGATCGGTATTTTCAGTGGTTTTTGCCAGCAAGGAAGCTTTTGGACATTGATTTTATCGCACCAGTAATGGAAATGACTCGCATACTGCCCTCTTCTATCCATACTAAATTTTAACCTGTGAATACATGCAGTGGCTATAGCTTCTATACCCATCCCACTTGTATTTCCATATGAACCCCAGTAATGCTGTACGTTGTGTGTGCCTTTTCCCCCCCCTATATTTACCTGATCATAAATCTGTTCTCCTGCCACATATACTTCCTGCTCACGGCATCCTTAGAGATGTCGAATGTCCTAAGTGTCCTTGCTACCTTGCAGAACAGATACAGAATTATTTATTCATAAACAAGCTCTGTGTTTCCAACCCGCTGGTAATAATGAAGTTTTATACAATCATTGGCTATACTGCATGATGTGGGCAAACAAACCCAAAGCCCTCGACACCTGAAAGCACTGGGAATCTCAGTGCTCAGAGGTGTTGCTTTTTTTGACAAAAATCTTTATTCCTCTCAAATGAAAAGTAAAAGAGCATTACCCTGCCGGACACTTTTTAGTGCTTATTTTATCTCATTCAGGCCGATTGAAGACATTGGGAAGTTTCTCACTGTATACCAAAAAACCTTTCCCAAAGATGCAAAAAACGATATTTTGTTTTATTTTGGTTGTTTTGAGATGTGGAGATTTTTTGGGGGGGGAATGGGGAGGGAGAGAAGAATCACCTTTCTATCCAAAAAATCTCCAAGACACCAAGAACCAGGCCTGGCCTCACCCCTGTCAGCAGCAATCCCTTCTGGACCTTACCCTACTCATTTGCACGTTATCTGGAGCCTAACCAAAGGCTTCTGACGGTGGGCAAACATGAAAGTGAGATGCCCTTTGTGCTGTTCTCCCTTTCAGCTATTTTACCCTACCGGACACCCTAGAACATGCCAGCTTTGCAATGTTCCATGTTCTCTGGAGCTGGGAGCTCAGATTGAGAGAGGAAGGACAGAAGGCGGGAAGACCGCCTTTCCTGGCCAGGACTGGTTGCCGTCTTAGCAGTACGAGTTCCCCCACAGCCAAGGGAACCTGATGTTCTTAGGTCACTCTGGCTCTTTTGCCACTAAATATCCACTTGGATGACAAGCTGCCATCTTACTCTAGGAATCAGCTTGGCTTGCCAGATCCTTTGGAAGAAGACCTCTCGCTGACAGCCACCCGCAGAGATTTCCAATGCCAATCTGCTCTGCCGTGATCCGTTTTCCTACTGGAGACTAAACTGAACCGAGCCACCGAATGTTAATGTGAGCTACCAAAGAATCTGCCCCATCAAAGACATTTATGTAAAGTTAAAGTCATGTTCTTGCGAACAAAACGCTAAATTAGTATTTAATTGTTTGTGTCCCGGTTGTACACACACATCTTTTTACTCTTTGGGGGTTTTTTCATTACAGAAACTTGGGCTGCACAATCGAGATCCTGCGTTATCTCAACGTCAATGAGCATCATCTTTTCCTAAAGGAAAAGCATGCCATATTGCAGTCAACCTAAGCCGTAACTCAAGACAACACAATCATGTCATAATATAATTTTATACAATGAGATTGTATCTGTTGTTATTGAGGGTCATTGAATTCCGTCTGTCGGTGTTATGTTATTGAATAGGTTCAAGTAATAGTTTGTGTTGATTATCAGAAAGTATGTTTAAAAACTGTCACTATGTTTATATCCTTCAGGGTTGCATTTGAATTATGCAGATAAACAGGATCAAGCAGAGTAATGCAATGAAGTCCAATTCCTGACAGAAAGCGCAGGATAAAGTTTATATGACATTTTCTGGAAAAAAAGGACTTTGTACATGCTGGCTCTGTTTTAAATGTAAAAGATTGGACATAAAAAAAGAGCATTTAGATTTCTTGATGTTAAGCATACAGCGTATTCCCAGAGGAAAAATAATGACCAAAAAAGAAAAGCTCCATTATCCATTGTGAAAAGTTACACATGAGCAAGAACAATTTTTTACAGGCGTATTAATTTGAATTTCAAAACTTATTCAAACCCATCAGGTCAACATGGTCAAGAAAAACATTTTTTGTGGACAAGATTCATGTAAACTGCCATCTGCAATTTTTAATTACGCAATAAAAAATTTCCTAGCAGTGAGTAAGAATGTAAACCACATCATATTTTTTTCCTAACTACCTAATTTTTTCCATTTTAATATACAATTTAAAATTCATTGCATCTTGGTTAATTAAATAAATTATCCATTTGGAAAAAAGACAATTCGGTGTGCCTACCGGAGCTGAACACAACAGCGCCAGTTGCGACTGTATATTTTGTTTAATTTGAATAACTTTTTTTTCATATATTTTCTATTAAGAATATTTTAGTCATGATCCTATGAACATGTTCACTTTTTCATGGGCAATTTTTAAGTAACAAGATAATGAACGCTAAGGAAACACATATTATGTGCAAATTTATTCTCTTGGCTGTTTGGCTTAGATAATATACTACGGTATAACCAGAAAAAGCGCTAGCACTCCCACTAGGTATCCAGTTAAGATACTGCACCTTGGTTAAGCCCTTGATTTTGCTTTCACTGGTAAGAGATGTCACCATCTTGTTCAGCAGAATTTGGAAGAGTCCTTTCCAGTTGCTGTTTTCTAGCGATAACTGTTTTTCTAGAATAACACAAAGTTATCCATTACATTGCTCAGAGAAATTAAAAAAAAGTAAAATATGGAAATTCAGTCATCCTTAGGTTTTATATAATCAAGAATAGATCTCGTTTAGGGTACACGATCATAGTCTGTCTGGATATTCATATTTACTTATGCAGAACACCAGATGAATTCAAGTGCACGTACTAATAGTTCCCAAGATAACTTTGAATCTAAATACATTTCCTATAGTAGATATATTGAGGATAGAACAGAATTAGAGGGCAAAATGCCTTGAAGCGGTCTGGTAATACTCAGACAACTCCTCTTTCCTCATTTCACCTATCTATTAATAGTCTAGAGAAGAGACTATTTGGAATAGTTATGGAAACACAGCAATTGATCAGCCTGGAAATTAGATATTTGGAATAACTCCTGAACGATCACACAACAAGTACCAAAATGGATGCTTGTGCAATGTCAATAAAAACTACATTACACCTGACTTTCTAAGCATGCAACTTGAAATAATATTTGAGGAAAAAATACAATTCCTCACAGACAATTGCAGAAGAGGAAGAACAGACTAAGACGTGGAAGTGAATTGTTTGCTTTGATTAGCACACAAGGCGAGAGGTGGTCCTCACGGTCCTATATCACGCCAGCCAATTCATCACAACATCACACAGTGCGTGCTTCGGAATAACAGACGTGAGCATAGCGTGAGTTGACAGTGAAAGGCGATGGAAAACTCTGCATTCTCTTCATATAAACTCAAAGGGGAATATTAAGCTGGAAAACTGCATTACATATACAAGACAGTCGTATGTCTGTTGAGAGGATTTTCCTTCGCATTCACACAGCCAGAATGTTTCAGCCTAATGCGTTAGATTCATTTGTTTTGTTGAGTCCAGCTAATGGGATGAAGATAAAGTGACTTCCAGGCAGAAAACCTTGTTAATCAAAAACAATTTGGGCCACTGGTACACGTTGTTCTGACTTTCTGAGTAGGAACTTCCATTTTTCACAAGAAACGCACACGCATGCAACCAAAGGATGACCACAGATTGCATTTTGGTTTTGGACAGCTACTCATAGACGGAGTATATGTTAATGTTTTTATCTGAGATATCACCTATAGGCAGATTTTTTTTTTCTCCCTAAAGAAAGACCCCTTATCTTTGTGGAAGGCTCCTTTCTGTTTTAAAGGCTATTTCCAAGATGTAGTTATAAATGGATTCACTTCTTGATATATTTTGCAGAAATTTGTGTAACTTGATTGCCTACTGGAAGCCAGGTTCACATCCTGGAGAGAAGAAAACCTGAAGAAAATCACCTAAAACTGTGCTTAAAGCAGAATAATTTTGCATGCCGTGGATGCTTGTGGTACCTTAATGATTGGTAGCTTGACAGTTTCAATACATGGAGTAAGTGCCCAATAAGCATTTTGATCTCTTTGGAAATGTCATCTTTTCCACAAATTATTAAGACTGTATGCCACAATAAAAGACACCTGGGAGGAGAGACTGTTAATATTAATAAAACAAGTAACATTAACTAATGAAGCATTCTAATGTTTCCAAGTGAGGAGTAAATGTAAATTTACCAGGGAAATGTATTAAAAGTAAAGGCAGAAAGGTATCGAAGGCAATATCTTGCATTTCTGTAAAATGCATAAATTAATGAACTCTTTAGGGAAGCTTTTTTTATTCTGATTAATAAATCCTTTCTTACCATTACAGCCGCAACAAAGCCACTAAGAAAAGAGCCAGGCCCTATTTCCTCCTTCACCTGTTTTTACGTTGTCCCCTGCTTTGCTCTTATGGTGTATTTACATTTAATTACGAGGTCAGAGTTAACACCTTATCATCGTATCTATTCTACTGCTAACACTTCACTTATGTTTAAACACCACATTTTTCCTGGAATGATGCACCTATTAATACGTTGGTGTTAGGGCCAGCATCCTTGAACAGAATATTGACCACCACCCCCTCTGGAGCCCACCTTGTACTTGGTGCTGGTGAGTTCAGCTCAAGCAGCACACTTTTTTTATACCTTAGGTAAGCGTAGTGGTTGCAATTACCTCCTCCATTTCTACAGCTGGCAAAAAAGTCTTCACACTGTGCACTATTTGGGGTGTATATGCCTGGTTTTGGCTGCAGTCCTGTGCCACAGCCCCACTACTGCCACGGCAGTGGGGACATGTGGCTCAGCACAGCTGGCAAAGAGACATCATGTCCTGCGGTGTGATCACAGGGAGACAAGAACCACCTCAGCGTCAGGCTTGGGCCCGGTTATGTGTGGAAGCAACGTATCGCACAGCTCCTTGACAATCATAGAATCGTTAAGGTTGGAAAAGACATCTGAGATCATCTAGTCCAACTGTCAACCCAACACCACCATGCCTACTAAACCATGCCCCAAAGTGCCCCGTCTACACGTTTTTTGAACACCTCCAGGGATGGGGACTCCACCACCTCTCTGGGCAGCCTGTTCCAATGCTTGACCACTCTTCTTTCAGTAATCAAATTTTTCCTAATATCCAATCTGAACCTACCCTGACCAACTTGAGGCCATTGCCTCTCATCCTATCACTTGTTACTTGGGAGAAGAGACCAACACCCACCTCACTACGACCTCCTTTCAGGTAGTTGTAGAGAGCGATAAGGTCTCCCCTCATACCTTTTTGGTGGATGACAGCACAGAGCGGTGCTCGGCCAAGGCCACCCTGGAGGCTGCAAGGGATGAGCGTGGTCAGCGCTCCAAAATGAAATCAGGACAATGGGAAGTGTTAACAGGTCAACAGAAGACGCTCCAAAGCGCCAGTTTCGGAACGGCCCCACAGGAGGCACGCACACCAACCACCTACTCTGTCCTATGATTTTGGGTTTTTTTTGGTCTGAGCACAACACAGTTTACGTTTTGCTGCCTGGTGGTAGCTCACAGCACTAAATCTCTACCCCCTTTGACACGCCAACACCTGTATTTGCCTTAATTTCTCTTTGTCCTTGCTACTGGGAAGTAGAGAGGCTGTGTTAAGGCAGGCCAACGTACAGCAATAGCAGATTTAACAGAGCCTGCCTGTGCCCTCTTTCCTTTGCAAATTCAGACAAACCAATTGTCAGATTGTCCATGTTCATCTAGACGTGCGTGAAACTCTCTGTTTAGTCTGGGGGTTTAGATCTCCATCTGTTTATGCTTCCTCTGCACTGGGTTAAAGTCCCTGAGCAAAACTAAAAATCTGCTTGAAGAGGGAGTAAAGTCAGTCAACAGAAAGTTTTGCACAGTTTCAGATGAATTATTAAATCGCTTTCTGAAGTCCACAGAAAGAAACCCTACCCTGCCCTTGGGATTTCAAACTCCAGTGAACTTGGTCAGTGCTCTGTATCCCTAACAAGACTTGTAATCAGACCAAGGGGCTTCTTTGTGGACCTTTTTTTTTTTTCACCACTCTAGTAAACACATCTCTTTTTATCCCACTTACTTTTGTTTGCATGGTCCATGTATTTCTTTATCTGTGTTTTCAAATGCTGTTAAACTCCCCCCAGTATTTCTGAAGAAAGTCTGAAACTCAGTAACCCGGTATTCCCGAGGCAGCCTGCAATAACAGCCAGCGCAGGATTGTAAAGGATACTCGGCCAGGAAAGGGATTTCATTTCTAGTGGGCAATTGCAAACAACAAGGGAAATATTATTTTTTTAAATTAAGATAAATACCTTAATGGTGTACTATTAAAATAATGTGCCTGGCTTACACAGACTTAAAAAAAGAGGCCGCTATCAAATTTTCTCTCTTTAGGGATACGCTCTTGTTACCAGTACGGGAACATTAATCACACCGAGACTGCCTGTTGGAGTTGCACTTAAAAAACGGTCCCTTTGTCCCCATCCATCCTGTGCCCCAGCGCTGGAAGCCCCTCTTCATCGCGCCCACCAAGGCTGCCGACAAAGCTGCCTCCCAGCTGCTCTCCAACGGCCACTTCATTGCCTGGATACAAGGGGTGGGATGCAACTTCTCCTTCTCTCCTTAACCCTGGTAATTTAGTGGTTATGTCATCCCCAAACCACTGCACACATCCGTAAATGCCATCCACTGCGCTGTGCCCGAAGGGGCTGCCTCCCGCACCCACCTCTGCCCTGCCCAGCGCAGCACCTCATGCAGGACCTTCTCTAGAGTAGGTACTACAAGGCTAATAACGGCACAGCGTTAGACCGGCTGGAGGAGGGGAGAAAAAAAAAAAAAAAAAAAAAAAAAAAAAAGAGATGAGCACAAAGAATTGCACTTCTGTGAGGAGCCGGTGTGGCACGTTGACCTTGGGCTCGGGGAGATGTAACGTCGGCACCACAGGTTATGCGAAGTCCCGTCAAGAGCGCACCAAGAACACCTTCAGGTTTGTGGGTCAATATGTTGGGGCACGGCTGCCATGGTAAAGCCTGTCGTACACCTGCACGGTTCTCATTTAGCAGGTGGGCTTCTGGATATAAAAGAAAATAAATAACCAGCCCTGAAAACAGCAGTCCTGTCCTCTATTCTACAGGTCACATTACTTATATACACTAAGTAAGGCAATGAGAAAATAATGACATGCAATAGAGTTAAAAGTGAATGCCTCCATCCTTTTGTTGTTTATCAGTTAGCAAAATGACATTATAGAGGTGCTTTATGTATTTATTGAAAGGGGAGAAACATCTATCAAAGCTCATTTTAGCTATTGTTACTGCCATCAGACTTGTTCTCTTCTGCCATGAGCTGGAACTGGACTGTCAGGGAAAGATGACTGATATAGGCAAATAATTTTGCATCGTTTGAGATACATACAGAAATATAATCATACCCAAGGTCAAACATGAGAAAAAGGTTGGGCATTTGGGGCAATGAAAGCAATGCTGTCAGATATTGAAATCTCAGCAGGAGATTCAGCTCCATTAAAACTGAATACACAATTACTTTCAGCTTGCTACTTTCCATGCATGTATAACTAGTTTGTTCATCTTGGTGCCCCCTGTGTTAGTCAGAAAAGGTAAGATTTGAATATTTTGAGGAAGGGGTATGATACTGCTTTCGCAGGAGTCTACATAAGTGATAAAATGACTATATAATATATATGCAACTGGTGAATCACTTCAACAATTAATCTGCCTTGAAGAAGCAGACCTAGGAGTTGTAAGTAACTGGCTCTGCCCACGTATCTTTAAATTCTCTGCAAGTATTTGGCTGACTTTACGTGAGTGGCCTTCCAGAAGATGCTCCTTTGGTGACCAGAGCAAGAAACGCTCGGCGTGCCTGTTAAGCAGCGCCGTTGGAGTAGCGTGACGAAGAAACAGAACCAAAGGAAAGAAATGAGGAGAGAAACTAATGAAAGATCGTTTGGAAAATGAATTGTAAGTGGATATTACGAATGGCAAAGGAGAAAGATGATGGGAAGGGCTTGTCTCAGATTGGGGGTTGCACAGGGAGAGTGGACAGAAACTGCTGGAGGTACTGGTGTGTTCAAATTTGGGTATTTTCGAAAGCTTCACTAGATATCCGTGGTGCTTAGTTGCCGACTGGGGCTAAACCACGACAATTGTACAGGTATGAGATAAACTCCACGTGCACTCGGCTACTTGTGCTACGCTCTGCCTCTTAATGCATCTCTGATGAGACGCTTCCAATCTTAGAGACACCCAACCAGCTTCAAACAACAGATATTTATGGGGGAAAAAAAAAAAAAAAATCATCCTCTTAAGGGATGTTTCCTCCAAATCTGGGCTTTTTATCCAAGAGAGAGCACTAGCTCAAGATACCACTCAGGCATTTCAGACTCCTAGATCAGTGACAGTCCAGTATTTTCACAGAATCGCTAAGGCTGGAAAAGACCTCCAAGATCATCCAGTCCAACCGTCAACCAAACACCACCATGCCTACTAAACCATGTCCCGAAGTGCCACGTCTACAGGTTCTTTGAACACCTCCAGGGATGGTGGCTCCACCACCTCTCTGGGCAGCCTGTTCCAATGCCCGACCACTCTTTCAGTAAAGAAGTTTTTCCTAATATCCAATCTAAACCTCCCCGACGCAACTTGAGGCCATTGCCTCTCGTCCTGTCATTTCCTCTTGTCCTATTTTGTGATCTCAGGATCAGGCTAAAGAGATAAACCTTATGATCTTGCCTTAGAAACTAAATAATTCTTGTAATATTGGGGTGATTTTGCTTTTTTTTAAATTTTTTTTAATTTCTGATATTTCTACACTGGAACTCAAAAAGTAACCTAAAATTAAAGTTTTAAATTTTACAGAAAAACCAAAATCCTAACCTTTTTCAACTTACATTTCCACATTATTAACGTTAAGAAATTGCACGTGAGATTGAACTATATGGTTATAAAGTTCCTTGTATTGACAGTAGCCACCACAAATCTTCAGTTTATCTTATCCGTGTACTTCATACCATCATTTCCTGATCCACCATTTACAGTTACGAGTATCCGTGTAACGTAATGCCAGGAACATACAAATAATTACATTTACCATGTGCTTTTGACGCATTACCACGTGCTTTTGACGCATTACCACGTAGAGTTCAGGCAAATTAGTTTCTAACAGTACTCACAAAATTTCTAATTCGCACAGAATTTTTCAAGAAGCAAACATTATTAACAAATAATACAGATTAACATTAAATAGTCTTATTATTTATTGACATTATAATAAATAAAAAACATCCACGTTGTGCCCCTCAACTATTGCAGTACGATGAGCAGTATGATCCTCATTTACATTCGCAGCTGCAGATACCAAAGAAATGTTGGGAACATCATTTCCCTTTCCCTGCTAAAGCATTTTTTCTCCACCTGCAAAGACTGCGAGGCACTACGCTAAATTAAAAAAAAAAAAATAAATTGAATTTGGGATAAATGGGAAGCACTATTTCTTTTTTACAGATTTCTACCCATGGTGACTTTTACCTCCTCTCAGTTACAAAGTACCTGGACCCATGGACGTTCTGCAGCCAGCTTCACCACTGGCAGATAGGCACCGTGTCACTTATCCATCCACCCTTGAATTCCCCAGCCACTTCACGTGCGGTTCTGCTCAAATATATTCTGCACTGTAAGTAGCAGTGGAGAAGATGGTATAAGGCTTTCTGAAATGACCTGTGTTAGTCTTTTCTTGTTGTCCTGTGGAAATAACACAACCCACCCTAGCCAACATATCTCACTTCGTATACTTGCAGCAGAAATTACACTGCCTGTACAACGTGGCGTGCCACTTACTGGAATTAAAGATGTGCCAGGCCAGCGCTGACAGCCAGGGGATGTTCTCCACGCCAGAAGCCACAGCACAACATGTTGTGATGATGTGAAGATCCTGTACGCACCTCAGAGTCTGATTTTCTAACGCAGCTGGGCTAATACAAATTGTTTTGCCTCCTGCAAACCTTGTCTCTTTTACGTGACTGCCTGCTCTCCTCCCCTCTCACATGGCACCTAAGCAGACCAGAACCCTTATGGTTTCCTCATGCTTTAAAAGAGAAATAAAATGAAAAAATACAGCCTGTCACAGCGCTCTGGTTGACTACACCTTTCACATCAGCCTCCTCCAGGGAGCATCTCTGGGGTCACGGATCCCCCAAACGTCATCTTTCCCAGGTGCGAACCTGCATCGCTGTGCCTGGGGACCACGGTGCGAAGGCTGAGCTTCCCTTACAGCCCACTCCAAACAACCCTCCTCTCGCTGACCCAGCATTTCTTCTTGCAATATCTTATCACAAGACACAAAAATAACTGTAACGTCTAATTCTGCTTCTTTAAAGGCAAAAATACATTTTTGAGAAACATCTCCTAAAGGAACAAACCAGCCCAGCTGTAGCGTAAGAGACACTGGTACACATTCACCTTTCTTAATTCCAGGCAGTGCCTCCAGCCACATCTCCCGACCCAGCCCACCCTTCTTTCTTTGTGAAGACTCTTGAGCCAAAACAAGACAACTATTAAAATATTTAATTCTTCCAGTTGGCCAAAGCTCTCTGATTTACAGCAGTTACTCCCTCTCCTCTTTCCTGGGCACTCCAGGGGCTCGAGTCATGTGCATAAATGTGTGCACACGTACGTGCGTACATGTGTGTGCATATACGTGTGAAGGGGAGAGATCACCTAAAGCATTGACAGAGCAGTCTTTTTTTATTTTTAATTTTATTTTTTACTGCTCCACATGTCCATGGTGTCTAACACGTCTCAACAGTCTTTGAAGTTTCCATGCTTTCAAGGTCTCACATCTGTCACGCTATCGGTACCCTGCTACAGATGAAAAGAATATAATTATGGATTTAGTGTAATCATTGATTTCTGGGCTCCAAACCATTCAAAGAAAGGTCACAAGTCCACATGGCTGCCCCTCAGGAAAAGGATTTGCATCTGACTATTTTATTTAGCTGATGACACCCCCAATTAAATGTAGAGACTTCTCTTCGGGCTCTGCACCTGAGGCAACTTGAAGACGACGGATCAATCTTCCCCGCGCCGACTGTGCCGTATCTGCACCGCGCCGACACCGCTCCCACCTGTTACAGGCAGTAGCAGTGACTTTTTGCTCCCCAGCCCCCTTTCATTTGCATCCAGCATCTCCCTTTGGAGAGCTGCCACGGCAGACGTGGAGGACGTGCATCTGAGGAGCTGCACTTTTGGGAAGGTGGCAGGGCGCCAGAAGATTGTGCCTGAAGCAGGGGAGCTGCTGTCAACCCTTCAAACATTTAACTTAACTGCAGTTCTCGGAGATCCGCAGTGCAGATGTAAAGACATAATTTTGCCCACAGTGTTTGGATTAGCAGTAAATCTACTAATCCAACACAATATCCAAGGGGGCATGGCTAGATCTATGGGTTCATAAATTCACACCACTCCTTTTATTATTCTGGGCCCCAGATGGTTTCGAATGGGCACAGGCATAATGAGATCTTGGAAGACATTATTATATTCTTAGGTCAAAATTCTCAGTCCAATCTCTTTTATCAGGCTCAGAGCCTTCGTGTCCCTGAAGTGCTAATACTTTATGCTGATTGACTACGCAGGCTTCAGTGGGAGTCCACGCTATTTTTGATACAATTATTATTTATTATTGACAGCCAAAACTCCACAAAAAAAGATCCCCGTTTTATATCACTTACGGTATCATACTGTCTGGAAAATAGAATGCCCAAGCCCTTCGTTATAGTTATGTTTTCATAACAAAGCAGATGAGAGGGGGAAAAGAGGGCAGGATAAAAGTATTATTTTAGTAACGGGAAGACAAAGTATGAGCTTGATCATAAAGACTAGTGAGCTTTATAAATGCATCTTTGAACTGAGTGAGGCTTTTTTTTTTTTTTTTAAATAAATGGTTCTTTGAACCTGGCAGTTGTAAGGAAGTGAAACAGAACAAACTTTGAAAAGTGTGCTTGTCTGAGTCTCCTTACACCGTATCTGGCTGCGAGTACAGGTGGCCAAGCACAGAAAGTTCCTGCCAATTTCTAAAGTTACACTTTTATCCACTAAACAAGCATCCTGATCCGGGTTACCAAACAGGGCACTCAACAGGAGCCTCAAAGTGCACGGATTAAATATCACTTATTCCACGGCCCGGGCCATCCAGCTTAGTAAAGCTTGATCTAATACTGTTTCACCCTTTTCCTGTGCTCGCTGGATTTTGGGTAATGGACCTTCCCAGGAGACTACTCTCAGAGAGTATCTTCTTGTAGGAGAGTTGATGCACATGCTTCTGTTTTAAAAAGCACATGTTCAGCACATTTCGCTTTTGTGAAATGGAATATGGTTTAAGTTTGTTTCAATAAAAAAGGGGATTCTGCTGGAAGGACTTATGTCAAAGTGCAAAAGGTTTTATACACAAGGAATAGATTTTTTTTTTTTCCCCCCCACTTGAGGGCCAAAGAGGAGACACTAAAATGAAATATTTCTGCCACAATAGCAGTTGCTGTTTTACACAGAGAATCTACAAGGCGGCTTGTTATGAATTCTCCATCTTTGTATTTATTTTGGATTAGACTGATTTAATCTAAGAGCCACATCAAGAAAGCCAGACCTTGTCTTTAATGAGAAACTTAATATGTATTCACAGTAAACACTTTAAATGTCAAAGTTTAATGGACAGTATTCAAAAGCCATTATTATTGTAACTATGCTTTTATATCAGCATGGCTGATGAGGAGTCATTCTTTTAAAGGCAGTCTTCAAAAAAAAATCAATATAAATGCTAAATAATAAAAATAAAAAAATCCCTACAGTGCATCTTGATACAAAAGAAGGCCAGTAACAAAACCCTACGTCACTGGTGGATCCAAAAATCAAGCCTTGGCAGTGACTATCAGCACGAGAGGAAGCCTGAATTGTATGAATACAGGGCCAGGTATGAGTGAGCGCTACGGACAGAACAGATTTGTGTTCAAGCTTCTTGTCCCCTGAGCTAGCGCCTAAACCCACGTCAGCATCGGCCTCCCTGACCTTGGCTGTTCCCTGCTCTCCTCCTTCAGGTCCTTCTCCCCCAAACAGACATTAACCACCTTTGTACACTATATAGACACACGCGTCCCCGAGGAGTAATTTCCCCAAATCTTAGCGTGTAATTTAAAAATTCTGCATAGCAAAACTTAACAGAGGGACCTTATTCTTTTAATAAAAACTCCTAGAGTCTCCCGTCTTATTAGCAGGAGCCTCCTCCTTAGGTCTTCTGACAATGTCTCCTCCAGCTCGCTTTCCCGGGACTTAGGGGCAAGGCAGAGGGCGGGGGGTGGCTGGGATGGAGACCTTCACCCAGCAGGCATGCGGGAGTGCCGGGATCATTTTCACTTGAGCTCTGACTAGATTGTGCTGATTAAAACCAGTATCTGAATCTGCTCTTTTTCAACAACTCCCTGCACTGCCTGATCCATCCCATGTCCAAACACATAAAATGTTTCCTGCATTTCCATACCCACTTTACGTCCATTACAGCACAGCCTATTTGCAGACCCACGGTGGACACGTTCATTTTCTCAACAGTATTTGAAGAATACACGTATAGCGGTTTCATAAAGAACACTACAAATATTCCAGCATGATTATTGTTCACTGAAACAGAAGGTGGAAAAGCTCTGGTGTGCTTGAGTGAAGATCTGTCTTGATCTGGAAGGAATTGCTTCAGACATTGCTCACAAAATTAAAGCCTGTGACATCATGATGTTTATCAAAAACCTGTTCAAGCAGGCTGATTTTTTATTTGCAGTCATGGATCTGGCTAAAAATTTATAGATAATTTTATTTAATTGCATTTAGAATCAATTAAAACATGTCATCTATATGGAATGATGCAGCAACCAAAAGCTACTGCTGTTCTCTCATTCCCTATACTGAGAAACTTTCCCTTTGGCAGCAGGGTTGAACTTTAAAAGGCAGTGGTGATCATTCACGCGTACTCAGAAAGGCACCAAAATAATTCCTTTCCCAACAGATTCAGAGAGACCAGAAACTCTGGTTTATGTGGATGCAGTCTCAGTAACCAACACGTTGCCATGCTATTTTATCTGGAAATGGGGAAACTACAGAAATGGGGAAAAGAGAATTTATCTATCCAAACGTCGTTACAGTATAGAGTCACTTGAGGAAAATGAGTCATTAATGCATATTTGTTTAACGTGCTGACTAACCTTTGTATAGTTGCTATTTCATTTCAGCTACATCTCTGCTCCAGTCTCAGTTGTCTATGGTCAATAAGGGAGAATACACCGCAGGTAACTCGCAACCATAGACTTTCCAGAATTATCCTTTAACGATTCTTAAAGAACAGCAAGCGGCACAAATGTTAATTGGTTCTGACTTACTTTGCTCTGTAGCATGCGTCTCTCTTGTTTTGTTGCCAGGTGATAATAAAAGGATATAGTTCTTTGGCAATGAATAGTGACAGCAGTGGAGTGGCACGAAACCCTTGTTGTATACCTAGGACCTGATTCTCTGCTAACTAATTCCCCTGCAAATCAGACCTGTCTCTGCTGAAGTCCACAGAGTTTGCACCGAGGCAAAGCGTGTTGTACCCAGGAATAGATGAGGTCCATACGCTGCACATGTAAATGAAGAAAGTGACAGCCCTAAAAGTCTGCTATTGATACCCACCAGCCACAGCAGCCACTTACAGGGATGCGGCATCGATTATCTGTCGGGTACACGCTCAAGCTCTCGACTCAAATTTTTCAGATAACAGCAGAAATGAACAAGGCTTTCATCTGAAGCATGCCAACTAGTTAAAAAAGAAAAGCAAAGAAAAAGGATAACGATTCCTCAGTGAGGCATATTTTGCCACCTTGTGTTTGTGGAATCCTTGAATCTTCCTACGAGGCACTCGCCAGCCAAAGACTGACAACACTCAGGAGCAGTCTGTATTGGCCTCCTAAAAGTTATTACCCTCTTCTTGTCCTTTGGAGAGAACTGTGTGGCTACTACTCTGAAAGAAATTTAAAAAAGCATTGACTGATCACAAATGAGAAATTCATGAAATCCACAAAAAATACAAAAGCAAACAAAAAAAATAGAATTTACTACTGCATTTTAGTATCTGGATTCAAATAAAAAGAGTGTACTGGATGCAATAGCAGATGTGAAGATGCTAAGAAGAGGTGCATTATCATCTTCAATATTAAATAGCATATTGAGAACATGCAAGCAAAAATTCTCTAAATAACCTTAAAATATTTGTTGGCAGTTCTCTTCTCAAATTGCAAATTTGCATGTTTCTAATTGGCTATAGATGTCTTGATTTGCATTTAAGGAAAAAAAACAATCCAGAAGTGATTGTCCTTCACCTCTCTTCATTTTTTCTCCCAGCAAAAGCTGGCTGCCTGTTGGGCATCTCGGACCCACAGGAACACACCAGAAGCCTGAACGGTCCCTTACACTGCTACCTTGTGCCGGGGGATCAGCCAAATGGGGCGTCCCTCAAGGCAAAAGTGGGAAGGGGGAGTGTCATGGTTTAACCCCAGCTGGCAACCAAGCACCACACAGCCGCTCGCTCACCCTCCCGCCCCGAGTCAAAAAAAAAAAAAAAAAAAAACACACCACANGAACAGCCCTTTGGGCAGTTGGGGTCAGCTGTCCTGGCTGTGCCCCCTCCCAGCTCCTTGTGCACCCGGCAGAGCATGGGAAGCTGCAAAGTCCTTGACTGGTGTCAGCACTACTTGGCAGCAACTGAAACATCAGTGTGTTATCAACATTATTCTCATCCTAAATCCAAACCACAGCACTATGCCAGCTACTAGGGAGAAAAATGAAACCGAAACCAGGAGAGGGGAGGTCAGCGCCTTTACTTGCACCCACTTGCTGTGCTATTTTGAACTGCTGAGGATCAGCTACTCAGTTGAACGACATTATAATACGATGAGTTTAGATCCATGCCTATGGCATCTGCTTTCTAAGGAGTCAGAAATTAAAGTAACAGGAATCTGTTTTTCTTGTATTTAATATGTTAGGTCACACCCTTTGTTTGGTTTTAGATCACAGAGTTTACAGAATTATCTCTTTCTCTCCAAAACTTTGACTTTTTCTCACATATGTTATTGTTAAAATTGCTTTCTGGCCTCTTTTCAAATGGTGGTTGCTGAATGATACACGCTGAATACTAAATAAAATGAAACTTTAAATATCCCGTGCCCTGTGCTTGTACCATTCAACCTTGGAATGTGCTAATTCTACACGTTCAGAAGACAAAATTCCTTTTAATTAGTAGGTGAGTATATAAAGTCATTGCTATTGTAACCTTCGAAAAGCTGCTGCTGCGTAAGAAGGAGCTTCGCTGGGCGCTCCTGACACTACAAAAAGAAAGTATCGCGTAAACAGAAGGTGCGATAAAGGGTAGCACAAGGAATCGGCTCATTTCTGTTTCTAGGATCTATTGTTACGTGGCACGAGAAACGGATGGAAACCTGTCAACCCAAACGCTAAGGTTATGCCAAGCTCACTGACGCAGCTCGAAGCAAAGCAACAGAATGAGGGAGGGATGCCTAGCACAGTACCCCAACGGAAGGTGTTAGGAAACAGATGTATTTTCCAATAAAGCAGATGAGTAAAAGAATTGATAAATGATATCAATTTGAATCGAGATTTTCTCATGAAAATGGTTGGGTTTTGGGTTTTTTTGTGCTTTTTTTTTTTTTAGGATTCCATCAGAGACTATTAGCATCTTCCTTCAAAAATATTTTTTTTCATGATTCCACATTTTCGTTGTCCTTGCTTTAGTCACAAACTGCTCGTGCAAGAAAAGTAGCTCAAAAACACTCTTCAGCCTGAACAACTAAAAATAATCCAACCCTTTCCAGCAAAGCCTGAGGTTTTGACATGCACTAATTTACAGAGAGTTATTCCCTTCCACAGCTAAAGGCCACCAAGATACAGCTGTACTAGTGGTCCTGTCCCAGTATTTTGCTTCAGACACTGAGCAGGCTTCTTCCTCTGGCCAAATTTAGCCCCAAAACCCCAGGCTGCCGTGTCTTCAAAACTATCTGCATTACCAAAACTGGAGCAAATTCTGATTCTGAAGCCATCAGCCTTACTGCTGACGTTTGTTAGGAGGACATCAAAGAAGTAAAACACTTTTTTTTTACGCACATGGACACAGGAAAACATGCATTGCACAGTATTGATGCGTATCCCTGCGTGGATGATGCTTGCAGCCAAACTCTTCCACGTTACATGACAATTTAAGTATTTCACCATTTCCATTTTACTATAAGACTTCCAGATCCAGGTTTATCAAATTCCAGTTCATTTAGTGCTACAAGGCTAAGCGAGTAGATACCTACCCCCGACTCCCAAAAGTGAGTTAGCATTCCAGATGTCTAGGATTTGCTGAGAGTGGTTCATGTACGGACGGTTCAGCCGTTATGTATTTTTTGCCGCTTTGTCTCCAAAATGAAGAGTACAACTTAAAGCTTTACCATGACAAGAACCTGCAATTGTCCCCTGAAACCAAAGACCTAATCATTGAGATACAGCAATTCATGTGTCTTAAGCTATTACTGACGTATACATGTATATCTGACTTGTAAAATTTACTGGGTGGCTAAATTTGATTCATTTGTTTATAAAGAAGGTAATTTTGTCTGGAAAGTTTACTACAAGCGCATCGTTGCTTTGGAAGTATTTTTTTTTCTTTTTTTTTTTTTTTTTACTTGCTAAAAGACTAAGCATTATCTACTAATAACATGAAGATGCAGAAAAGAAAAGGTCAATTTAATTGGACTACTATTTCCTGGGGTTTAAAAGGAAAATGTTGAAGCTAAGATGACATTGACAAATTGCTACTATTTATTTAAATTGTGTAATGCAATCTACCAGTAGTTCTATAATCTGCATGTTTGAAGCAGTTGACCCGTCCAACTAATGCAAACAAATTAGCCTCCCGGGTACTGGCTATATCCTATCAGCCATTAAATATCGTAATCTAACATCATTTAATACACAAACTCTCTTAGTTAAAGTGTTATAGTGAATATGTGTTATAAAAAATTACAATATGTGGGGTCTAAGCACAGCAGAGCCCAGGTCGGTAAATTTGTCTTTTCTGTCATTCAGGCCAAACGAACGCAATGGCAACGCGGCTTGGATTTCACCGCGCCTCCCGCGCGTGCCAAGGCTCTGCCCAGCAGATATCTTCATTGCCACGTGATTAATTTTCTCTAAAGTCCAGCGCTGGTTCAAATGTTTTAGTTCAATAGTTCCTGCCACTAATATATTGTACAAATTCCATTCCAGTAAGTAAATTGGTCTTGTGAAAGTGTTTGCGCGCTAAATATTTCTAAGAAAATTAAGACTCTATTATGCCCATTATACACAGGCTAGAAACAATTCTGTATTTCTCACTGATTTATGGAAATGCCAATCCAGAGACATCACAATTCATGCAAATAAGCTCACCTGAAGGGAATGGGGCTGTTTGCCGAGTAAAATATGAGCAAAACCTGGTGTAATTAGTAAAGCAATAATTCCCACAGGAACCCAATTCTGGTGTTTTGTGAACAGGGAAAATTGCCTGTTCTCCATTGTGATAAATATACCAATAGAAACATACATAATTATTATTTTATCATACTGGGAGGTCTGTTCTGGAATTGATCCATCAGTAAAGTCTACCTCGTGCAGGAGCAAGATCCAAGGGACAGGTCCGAGGGCTACCACATCTTCCCCTTCCCCCCTTGATTTCACTTGCCCTTGGATCAGTCCTTAAAGGATCGACTAGTCAATAGAGTTTCATAAAAGCAAGGAGATAGATAAAAGTAGGATGGAATGATTAAATCAATCAGGAAAGTAATAGTCCTATAAGCAAAGGAAAGTCAATAGGTTATATATCACTGACAGGCCATAAAGTCGTTACAGGAGCTTATGGGACTGAGTCACACAATTAATTGCCTAAGAAAAATCGCCTGGTAGCAGCAAACCAAATATATTTTTAGCATATTGATACGAGAAGGGCAATCCTTTACGTGAACTTTTCTGGAAGATAGCTAAGCAACAACAGCAAAAAATAACCCCAGAAAACTGAATCCTCTCAAATTGCCAAACCGTGTGGAAGAAGCTTTTTCCAAGCTGTTACTGAACTTCCTTCTTATGATCTGTGTTTTAAGTGGAAAAAAAGACCTTATAAATTTATGATTTTAATAAGAACCGAGCTGAATCTCAGTTTTTCACAATGAAAAGAAATAGATGGAATCAAGTACCGCCTATAGAAACTGCAAAAATGAGGAGAAAAATAGAGGTTCTGCAGGAATTTGGGAAATCTTGCTGCCGGAGTACGGATATTAATAGCTTCACGTGCCTGGTTGGGAAAAGCAGAATGGATTTGAAGAGCTATCCGAAGAGATTTAATTTCAATGAATGTAACAGAGAGCGAGAAGGAGCTGATCAGAGCAAAGTGCTCCGATTCAGAGCGTATGACCTTCCTCGGTAGAGCCATCAACAACTGCACCAGATCTTAGACATAGAAATATAGAAAATAATCCCTTTTCATTTTAAATATCCTCGATCAATAAATTACAAAACCAAAGCGATCTAACCGAATCTGATCATGAGACCCCCCCAGCCTCTGCCTCCCGCTGCGGGAGCTGACAAGATGTTATGATTTTACCGATCAGAGGTGGTTGTTTTTTCACTACAAAAATTACCACGTATTTTCCTTTCTCTGAGGAGTAATTAAGTGACTCATGGATGAGATCTGGAAAATCGATACTTGTCAGAGGTAAAAACAATGATCAGTGGAAGAGGCAAGTTTACCGTAGGATTGTGATTTTAGTCTTTTTTTCACATTCCTCACCGATTTTGGAACTGTTCTGGTTCTTAACAATCAGCTTATTGTCAGCTGCTAAATATTAATTTCTCCTGGCTTAAGGTCTTTTAAGCTGAAATTACATTGCAAGGTGGTTTGAAAGGCAAGTCATTTAACCTTTTCTGAATTCTGGTTCAAAAAACATATGCTCTTTAACACAGCCCATACCGGCTGGTGGTCGCGTTTTCCCTTTCTGTAGCACATCGCAATGCCCTGGACCTGCATTAAGCATACCATTACCTGGAGAAATCCCAATCACTTTGCGGGTTAGTTCAACTTAAACTTAGGATTTACAGAGAAACAAACCCGCATTAACATGAATGATAACATATGAGGTATTTTAAATGAATAGTAATTAAAATTTAGTAGGATGATAATACGGTAATTAAATATCAATTGTTTGCGCAGGACCACTTATTGAGTTTAATAAGTATGTAAAAGATATTAATCTAGTTGTCATGCAATTACCTCATTGAGGGGGAGTGGGAATCTGCGCGTGTGTGTGTGGGAAGAACAAATCATGAAATGCAAAATTCAGTTTAAAATCTGCGTTGAGGTTATGACAGAACGAAGAAAAAAAAAAATTGCTTTTTCTTTTCTCGCCTCAAGCTACTGGGCTACGCAGGGAGCTGCAGCGAGGGGAGCTGTGGGTGCAAAAAGGGCTGTTGTAGCAGGGGGCCAAGGGGGGGACGTGCACGGAGGCGTCCCCTGGAAGCAGAGGCCAACTGCAACGGACCATGGCAAACGCAGAACTCTAACCGCTCCGTTTTGAAAGAGCATCTGGGCATTTATTATTAGACCTCCACGCAGCTAGGTATCAATCACCATACTTAATAAATGTCATTCGGCACTCTAAAGAATTATTCGCGTTTTTACTTGCCAGGGGCTGCCATTGCGTTAAGTGCCCAACGCACGAGAAGGAAATCTTGGGATATTTCCATGGGATTTGCACATTAATGAAGTTTTCTGCGAGGTTACTCTGACAACTGTACATGTACTCATCAACTTTACCCCTCCGTAAATAAAAATAGACACCTTTTGTCCATGCATCACAATTTCAACCTGCCCAATTTGAAAAGCAGGAGATGGGATGGTCCCCACATTTTTCTTATAAATTATCCATCCTTTCTGCAACAACTCGGGAAGCAGTGCCAATTTTTTTATAGCTCAGAGCAGTGATAAAATATTAACCATATCATACATATTTTTTTTCGCAGCCCTGTGTGGAAAAAGGCAATATTTTTATGTTCCCGTGTTTACATAGACATCAGAAGCAGAGAAAGGTGGTAGGAAACTTGAGTTAACTTCCCTGCTCCCCGAGGGGGATGGAGTTCACCTATGTTATTCCCAGCAGGACTTTGACAAGCCTGTTCACAAAAACTCACCGAAAAGAGGATCCCTCACCTTCCTAGCAGGGCTGTCTTAATGTTTAACTAGCCTTTTTAGCCAAAATCTCTGCTGTAAAGCAAGCTAATTTCTTCTTTTCCTAAACCCAACAGGGAGAAAGAGATATTGACTTTTCTGCCAAACAAACCCAGCTCATGCAGCCCTGTCTCCGACCTACTGTTTCTGAATCTTTCATCATTTTTGGTCCTCTTCAGAGTTCTGATTCCTCCGCAGCATCCTTAAAGAACAGTGTTTAAAAATGGATGCTGCCAAGCCCGCAGCAGCACCAAGAGCCTGCCCTGCCCCCAGGCTTCAGAAAAACAGTAGAGGCATCTTGGAAAAATGTTTTAAGCACAAACAGAAATGAATAAGAGGAATAGCTTCGAAATAAATTACAGGGGACAGTGCGTTTTCCATCACCTCCCAGCATCGCTTTATGATCAGGTTTAGGAGTGGAGCAGAGAGAACGGGGAGCAAAGAAGCGTTTTCTCCTTTCAAATACAAACTGTTAGACAACATAAAAGCTTAATCTGTGGAGGGAAGGAAAGAAAAGACGAGCAAGGTTAAAATCAGGGTTTGGAGAAGCCCTGCATGGAAAACAGAGCCAAGTCAGCGTAAGGAGTCCCCAGCTCTCAGGCGCTGTGGCTGTTTCAGTGCAGCTCCGCTGAGCCTCACAAGGGAGCTTTCCCTCAGCCTGTATTTTCTCTCCCAACCATCCCCGCAGCCAGACTTCGCCACATCCACGTTCTGAGCCTCTTTAATTAATTAAAAGGAGAGAATAATTAACGTAGCAACTCTTATTCTGGTTTAGGCCATCAGAGAGAGGGTGGGAAGGGAGGCGGGGGGCGGATGCACCCAAAACCAAGCTCTTTTGTACTACCCTGGTGACGCAAAGACGCTGCAGACCCAACACAGGGGTAAGTCGAAACAAGTTCCCACAAAGCAGCTGCAGGATCCCGGCAAGTCCAGCCCACAGAAACAGCAGAGATGGAGATCTTCCTAGCAGAGAAAACACAGTAGCAGTACCGTAGGCTCAAATATGTTGATGGGTCACATCATTTTTGCAGATCATACCGCTAGATATTGGGAAGACTTGCCGTACCATATGTGCATCCTTATTCTCTTTCAAAATGATCAGTTGTTGAGAGGAAAAAAAATAGAGAGTTGCGTTTGGGAGAGAAAAAGCAATATGCACTGAAGCTCAAAAGCAGGCTTGCGTTTGAAGTGTCACTTTTCGTTTTTATCACTATTTTATCACCACTAAGGGAAAGTGCTCCGCAGCATACAGAGCGCTGCCTTATTCAATAACACATTAGAAGCAGTCTTTTTAGTGTGGAGATAGAAACAAACAAGGGGAAAGGTAGAGGCAGATGATTAAATGGAATGAAAATCCAGGCTGACACACTAGTACCAATTGAACAAAACTGGGGTCAGCGGAAAGGTACAAGAGCATGAACGAGCGCTTAAATTATCCAGCTTAAATTCCCACTTTTTATAATACACCACTGGCTTATGTCATTGTAGCACCTTGATTTCATGTCTGTATTCTACAGATTGGGGAAACATTCCCAATTACACATCTGTAGATTAATATTTCCACGACTGCAGGCTTATTCAGCCGTCCAAACAGGCTCTTCCAGCGCCATCACTACGTCTGCGGCTGTACAAGAGCCCGTTGTTGCCTCAGACCGCTGGGCCAATTCTCTGAAACAATTTCTTAGGAGATGTTACGCTCTAATATCTCTAAACCTACTTAAAGATTTTTTTTTTTTTTTTTTTCATTTGAAGATCACTGACCTGGTGCAAGAAAATATTTTCTCTCTGTAGGAGGCAGACCTCTTCCCTTCCTGTGACTTTCAAACCACCAAAACTTTGAAGAATTACTGTACATCTTTTCCCACTCTCTGGAGCACCCAGTTCCTTACCCAGGCAGACCCCCTGATGTTTCAAAAATATAAATAAACACTATATACATTAAAATTCTCAATTTACATTTATAGCTCTCCCTGTTCTACAGATTTCTCTCCCAGCCCACTAGAAGTATTTATTTTTGCCAACCTCTACAAGCAACAATCTTTAGCTCACAGGAGTAAAACGAACAAAAAATGATTTTTATCCTTGATTCTGCTGTTCCTTTACCATTGTGTCTGTGTGACGTTCTCACACACTTTCAGCAGATAAAGGCTCTTTCCTAGGTTTGTCACAGGATGGCAGAAAGTTGAACTTCCGACTGGTCTGACCTATACTTAGTTGCAGTACTGCAACTTGTAAGGGCTTTTACATCGTTGTGTAGATATTTAGAACTCAGTGGTATAGAGCTGGATGGTCCAAAATTTTGGGTGCCACTGACATCAAGTTTGATGTGATATTTCATTATGATGGGAAAATTAATAACACAACACAATGTAACAAGCTATTTCATCTATGTCATACACACATGCTGAAAAAGAAGGCAAAATGCAAATCCATCAGTCATCAGATGCAAATAGCTGGATCAGGAATATTTTTTTTAATTCTAAAAAATAGTTATTTACCTCCCAAAACAATCTTCCTCTTTGCTTCAAAGAAAGTTGGGGATAGCCATAACTAAACGGCCCAAAATGCCCGGTACACTGTGTGTGCGTTCGTATCAATCCTGAGCCCGCAGAGTAGAGGCTTCAAACTTTATATTTCTAAATATAAGTATCTTTACAGCTCAGTATATACAGGTTAAATAATTTCTACAAAAAAACCTAATGCTAAAAATATTCTGCTGCAGAGATTGCATTTTCCAATGAGTATTTTTCTTAGGAGATATTATCTCATTCAGATGTTTTTCTTGGTCCAAAACTCACCCTTCACTGTAGTATTTTTTCCCATGCTTTGATATTGTTTACCATGGTAAAACATTGGGCCACCAGTGAAATAGCATAAAGGGATGAAACGAGAGAGACCTCCATTAAGAACTTGTAATGAAGTAGTTCACAGAGGAGAAGACGCACAGAGATTCTGCAGGTGGCTGGTTTGGAAAGGATGAGCAAATCCTTCCTCACCAAAGACTACAGGGATCCTTAAAAAAAGCCTTTTAGAATCATAAAGGTTGGAAAAGACCTCTGAGATCATCTAGTCCAACTGTCAACCCAACACCACCATGCCTACTAAAACACGTCCTGAAGCGCCATGTCTACATGTTTTTTGAACACCTCCAGGGATAGTGGCTCCACCACCTCTCTGGGCAGCCTGTTCCAATGCTTGACCAATCTTTCAGTAAAGAAGTTTTTCCTAATATCCAATCTAAACCTCCCCTGACGCAACTTGAGGCCATTGCCTTTTGTCCTATCACTTGCTACTTGGGAGAAGAGACCAACCCCCACCTCACCACAACCTCCTCTCAGGCAGTTGTAGAGGGTGATAAGGTCTCCCCTCAGCCTCCTCTTCTCCAGGCTGAACAACCCCAGGTCCCTCAGCCACTCCTCACAGCACTTGTGCTCCAGACCCTTCCCCAGCTTCGTTGCCCTTCTCTGGCCACGCTCCAGCACCTCAATGTCCTTCTTGGGGTGAAGTATGTTTCCAACATACTGCCCTCAGGCTATTCAGCAAGCTGCACATTCACCAAAACCACACGGGCTGGTAGAAGGGCTGGTGTCACGGGCTCTGGCATGAACTTGAACAACTTGAAAAGTTTGCGACAATGACCTTGAGCCATGTCAGAGCAAGATGCGGGGAAGGTACCCTCAACTCAAAGGTACCCTTGCTAGAGAAAGCTCTCTGTTATCTTGTAACCTAACAACTTTTTAATACCCGCTGGAGGACAAAAACATCTGTGGGTGTCAGCAGCTAATCAGCAGCTTGACGGAGGAGCAGGACTGTCCCCGCTCCTTCAGGGCGCGTTAGCCTATCACCACGTACCAATGGAAATATAGCCCTCTTTGTGCCTGTACGTGCCAAGTTTGACAGAGAAGGGCCACATTTTTGGAATGCAGTTGTGTTTAGACATTCAGAGCAGAAAACACTGTACCCCCTTAACCTGAATGATGGGTACTGTCACTCTCCTGACACTGGAGAAGTGAATCCAGCTCACTACTTGCACTATTGCTCTAGCAACTTAATTCCAAAGTGAAGCAATAACATAATTATGAGAAAAAGTACAGACACTGCTGGTTTTTCTCTTTTGAAACCGAGTGCTCC
Source organism: Balaeniceps rex (assembly GCA_013401315.1). NCBI lineage: Eukaryota > Metazoa > Chordata > Aves > Pelecaniformes > Balaenicipitidae > Balaeniceps > Balaeniceps rex. Next base: position 138,300 of record VYZW01019329.1, on the reverse strand, counting down.
TGTAACCACCACTCAAAGCCTGGTCATTACTTAAGTCGATGTTAGTTAAGACCATGCAAATCATACATCTAGTTATGATAAAAAGGTGGTGGAGAGGTAGAACTCTACTAGGCTGGCTGTTTCGGTGGCAAGGATTTGGGCATGCTGTAAAATCAAGGACAGAAGAGGTGCTGTAAAGAGGTGAATGCCAAGGTTTAAAGTGCAAATTTTCACTGGACTTGAAATCAAAGTGATTGAATCAAGTCACGGAGGTAGTACATCTGAAAGAACCAGAATGTAGGCTGGCAGACAGGGTCTGGTGAGGGACCTGCCGTAGGTCCCCCTTGGCTGGAGGGATGGGTCAGGACACCAAGGAGCTGCTGTGGAGGGCTGGGGTCCGTACAGCTTCTCCAACTATTCCCAGCAGGTACAACCCCTTCTAGGTCATTGCTTGCTGCTAACTGTTAAAGATGGAAGCTAACGGCTACCCACAGAGTAGGTTAATCTTCCTTTTACTCATATTTACAAGATATATGACAAATATACTCAAAAAATTAAAAGAGGATCTGATCCCGATTCATTAATAGCAGCGCCGAAAGCAGCAGATGGACTGTGGCTACAGTACTTCAATATATTCATTATTTAGGCCATTAATTTCCTTTTCACTGAAAACATCTGGCTCCTGATGCTCAGGGGGGAAAAAAACATGATCCAAAACTAGTTTTAACTACAGGTTTGTCTTCTATGAGGGCAGGCTAAATTCACAAAAGGATAGAAAAAAGGAGAGAAGTTTATTTACTATTTTAGAGGATGGAACGAGATACACTCTTCTCTATGACATGTTTTAAGTGACTTTGTAAGGGAAGCTCACTGGATATGGTTTTCTAATTGCTTCCTGTAAAACCCATGGGAAGAGCTGCTGCTTTTTCTTTCCTCAGGTCTTTAGCGCGAGCAGAGCCGTATGAGTAACTAAAGCGTTGGAGAATCCCACACGGTGGGCTCAGAGCATCACCGGTCCCCAACGCTCCTTTCCCCGAAAGGTTCCAGCACCGACAGGGATTCACACGCGCTCCTGCTTCCCTCAGACCGTTCCCCACAACGCCTAGACGTGTTTCTTATAAAACTAGCAATGTCTGCTCAAATGTAGGTTTTTAAAAGTAGACTTTTATAAAGATTACCACTAAGAGAACAGTGTCAGGGAGAGGCATTTCACACATCAGGGAAGACAAATCCCACCTAATAAGACAGGGAGGTGTGGCATAATAGCCTTGAAATTAAACAACATTTTTCTAGCAAGTAATCTCAAATGAAATGTTATTAGAAGACAGTGAAACCAACTATTTTCAGGCTCTGACACAAGGTCTTTCTAAGTAATTAGAAAGTAGTAACCCAGTGGAATTACGGAACAGGAGAAAGGCCCGTTGCCTCCAGCTCCTCACCTCCTTCAATTGTCCAACTGGTCAGAAGCACGTATCAAGTTTTTCCAGCTCTCTCGTGTCAAGATGAGCTTTCTACAAATTATGTTGACTTGTTACCTCTCAAACAACAGGGTCTGTAGAAAAGTCTGAGTTTGAGCCAACACGTGCTTTTTCCACACACATTCGATGTTCGTAAGATAGAAACAAGCCATTGAAGAGGTTTCATCTCAAGCCATATGGTCTGTGTGAGGGACCTGGGGTGTTAGACCCCACAGCCAGACTTAGTTATAAAGCATCTTCCTAAGGACCCACCAGGTTTAGAGAGAAGGGTGCTCAAAGTGTTGACAAAATATTAATCACTTCTTTAGATTCCGGGGTTTGTAATTTTTTATCTTTTTATAAAATTACTGTTTATTAAATAACAGAAAATATTCCAGATGAGCAAAACTGTACATTCAACCCATCATTTTGCAATGAATCGTCCTCTTTCCATGTCTGAAAGCTTTCTAACTTGAATACGAAAAGGTTCTCAAGTGTTTGTGGTTACAGATGAGCTTATTTTTAAGCTAGTCACAAAATGAGATAACTTCACTAGCCTGTAAAATTAGTTATTACGGTAAACAAGGTGGATTATGCCTAAGCAAGATTTCCAAGGTCAGATTTTACTCTTCATGAGAAAATACTACGTTAAATCTGAAGCTGTTCTTCAGCTACGACATTGCCCCACTTTGGTGCTAGCCTAAATAAGAACAGATTTCTGGCAGTTTCCTGCCCAATATATTTTACCTTTAAGTAAACGGAAATTAAATTCTTAATGACAAATTGGGAGAACATGAACTGGATGATGACGTTCTGCGAGAAAACAGAGGTGAGTGAGAACTTTAAGAGCACCTTACTTCTGCGGTGGTAGCCTTTAAAATCTCTCATGAAAAGATCTGTAACTTAAGAATTACCAGCTGCCAACCAGGTTGCTCCTCACCAGAAACCTGATGTCATCAGAATTCAGCTGTAATTGGGACAAAGACAACTCTCCAACAATTTACTGTACAGCAATAAAATAGTCAACAATGCTGCACTAATCAAACTGTGAAGCAGCTCTCATTAGATGACTATCTCTGCATGAATAATGCACTATTACTTGTTTAGGTTTTAATTAAATGTAATACATAAAATTCTCTTGTAATGAATATAGGTATCCATATGCCTCTATTGTACTTGACTTCAATAATTCATCCATTTTTCTCACATCCATTCATTTGAACGATTTATCATATTGCCAGGCTACTCATGTAAGTCATTTATGGGAAAAGTTTTTGATAGTCATTTACAGGCTAACTAGGATTATCATGCTGCCACCGTAGATATTCAAGGCTTCTGTAAACTTGTATCGAATGCAGTAATTCTGAACGGATAACTACATTTAGAAGAAAAAACAAAGGGCATCTTGACACGATGAAAGGCTTTTAGGAGGATTTAGCTATGGATTCTCTGATTCTCATATCATTAAGCTTGCCCTGCACGATGAAAATCCTCTTTTCTTTCACCCCTTCCCCAAACGGTGTTTTGTTCCTTTCATTTACTTTTTTTTGGTGCATAGCCCATGCCGATAGATTGTACACATTTTCAGTCTCTGGGCATTTGGAGATCCACCTACTGTCAGACTCCTGAATCTGCAAACTCTCCAGAACAGCTTTTTTCCCTTTTGCAGGAGCCACCTATTACTGCAGAAAAGTTACCTATATCCCTGCACCCCTCGCACTTTGTAAACCTCCCGCCTGCTTTGTTTCAGGAGCCCAGCTGCAGACACAGGGCTGACCCGCCTCGGCTCCCACCCCACCCGATTTCTGCAAAGCAAGGAGAATTGCACTTCTACTGCACACGTGCCAGCGTCTGCAGATCTGATTTCCCTCTGTAAATAGATTATATCCAATATTTATAAAAAGATTAAGCTAATCTGACATTTAATTAATGGAAACGGCAATGTTTGACTTTTTATTTTAATAAGCAACACCCTTTGTTCCCACAGAAATCATTACTAGCAGTGTGTTAAAAAAAAAAAAAGCCAGCAAGATTTAACAAAAGGTTCCATTAAATTAGAGAGCAATAAACAAACACAGCCAATTTATGCATCGGAGTCATTAAATGTGTATCCTCTCCAACACTTTCTTCAGAGAGAGTACTTAGGTCTGCTACGATTGATCTGCAGGGAGCAGTTACCTTAATTATAAAATGAAACACCTCTGCTAACGCAGTCTTGGAGCCTTGTTAGTTTACACCCCAGACATGTGGCTCCGAATGGGCTCCAAATGCTAATGCCAGTAAAGGCAGACATCCTCGGTCTCTGATGTGCCGTGCTTGGCAGCCCATGACCGCGCTGCCTACCAGGCACCCCTGGCTTTTTTTCTCCCTCTTGCCCTTGGGGTGGAGATAAAATGCAGGAACTCTTTGGTCCAGCTCAGCATGTACTTCTGAATAGTTCATTCATGGGCAGCCATTTGTGGGAGAAGCCTTTTTATCTGATGATCTGCCCTCAATTGTTAGGGCTTGTGCCTAGATGTGATGAGCCTTGCAGGAAAAATTAAAGAAGATGTAAACAGTAAATGCAGACATTTTGCAACATAGCTAAAAATAAATTGCACTACAGGCAATTATGCAAGTTTTACTGGATACATTAAAAAGACATTAAATGCACAGCTGTTTTAAGTGTCTTTTAAGCTGATAAATTAACTGTCTAATAAATTGTAAGATTTGTCAGCTAATAATGCTATTTTATCTGCTTTAACATATGCCTTCCTAGTTCATGAAGCATTATTGTAAGTGCCAAAAGGAGATAATGTGCATTTTACAGTGTTATGTCTTAAGTGGAATGGATCATTGGCCATGAAGAAGTGTGTTAATAAATCTCCTAGGCTTTGTTAATTGCACTCAATGAAGTGTCACTGTTAAAACACAAAAGATGTGATAGAGAAAGCTGAACATAATGTCTTTCAGTTTTACAATTAACAGTTCACTAGGCAAATCGACCAAAAAGACCATAATTTGTTGAAGCCTTATTAACTTACATTTTCCTAGTCAAGGTCATAATTGTGAATGGCTTAAAGCTATCTTTTAATGCTCATCAAGAAGAGTAACCTTGCTAGAGAGAATGAACTTTTCCATCTCTCAGTAGCACTTATCACTTGCTTCGCAGGTGGAAGACAAATAAAGCTGAACTTTGTTCTACAGCCATCTCTTCTAGTCACTCGCCACCAATAAATGCCACTCTAAAGGTGGGGAACATGACTTTGAACGTCTTCTCTCTACAGCAAATAAAGTGCAAAAAGTGGAAAAAAGATTGTTGAAGAACCATATAAGCCTCTCGGAGCTAACGGAGTGCAGAGAAAATTCATCAAGATTTGAAGTTTGGGGGTTTTCCACTCCCCCCTGGAAACTGAATTCGGTACAGCAGAGAAAACAAATAATCCAACACATTTAGCAAACAATTATCAAAATCAAATACAATCACTAAATACCCTCTATGAGGAAGAGCTATCTCCATAATTCTTATTAAATATTGATTATCGAATGTATTAACACTTCACAACATCTCATCAGACCAGCACTACTGGACTTTGTTGCAAAATCTTCCCACTTAAGACCATTTTGCGATAACGTAAAGTATTTTCTCCCGCAGGGTAATCAGAGTGAACACCGATAATGTTGAACTGGCAGACATGAATACAGATACACGATCACCATCTCACTAATCCTCCTGAAGTAATGAGAACACATGATAGAAGAATAATGACCAAGTGCTAGTTTAAGTCTATAATTTCTTCCTAAAGACCTCAAAATGCAGAATACAATGATTTCTTGGAAATTGTCATATATTTAAATCTTAAATCTCATATATTTAAATCTCTACCCATGCTCTCACTTGCCATTAATGCAACCATTACATCGTGCTGTACTACTTGAAATGAGCTCCGCACTGGCTGTTTGATTCGCCTGATAACAGTTGTAATACTCTTCCGTGACACACACGAGATGTTAGAATATATATAAAATACATATTAATAAATCAATCTGCAAGCATTAAAAATAATGAAAGGCGCCCAGCTTTGCCGTTACTAGGTTACAGGATGCCACGCTGAACCACGCAGTTGATCAGAGCGTGCTGCTTCAAGTCTGACAGAGCACGTTGGTGGCCCGTGACTGGACAAGGAGAGGATGCTCCCAGCCCCGGGACTGGGCTCCCTGCTGCAGGGTAGCCCTTGAGGGAGTTGGGGGAAGGCGGCAGAAGCTGGTGGAACAGGATGGGTGATGCTGGCACCCATGGGTGCAGTAGGGAGTGAGGGGAGAGGATGCATCAGTGGTTCAGCGCTTGTTTTCCAGCTAAGGGTGTACATCACACCTCAGCTTTACACCATGCTGGACACAACACCTACACGTGCTATGACTCTATTTGCCCATTTCAAAATTAGGTACGATAATTTTCACCTTTTACCCTGAGGCACAACGAGGTTGAATCAATATCTGCCAGGGACTCGGATTCCTGGGTACCAGGTACTATCCAAAACCAAAGCATTACCGCTAACAAACCACAGCATTAAATAACACCTGCCAACAACCTGGGAATACTTCTTCACATTTTTGATGAAGTTGCTTCAATTTGTTCAAACTCTTAAATCTTTTTTATGAATGCAGAATCAGAAGGGTCACAGCTCTCACGTCTAGTCCCTGGGCATCGTAGGCAAGTATGTCCAAAAAAAAGGCAGTTTGGGATTACTCTGAAAGACCACACACGCACAAGTCTTACAGAAAAAGTTACTATCAGAAAATGAAGAGAACTCCTTACTTTCCTGAGGGGTATGGGTCAGGCGAAGAGTGAAGTCAGGACCCTGAACTTTAGGAAAGCAAACCTCCAACTCTTCAAGGAGTTAATCAGTAGGACCCCCTGGGAAATTGCCCTCAGGGACGAGGGAGCAGAACAGAGCTGGAAGATATTTAAGGATGCTTTCCATAGAGTGCAAGAGCTCTGGGTACCCAGGTGTAAGAAATAAGGAAAGGAAGGCAAGAGACCAGCATGGATGAGTCAAGACCTGCTGGTCAAAATAAGGGCAAGAGGGAAATGTACAGGCAGCGCAAGCAGGGACAGGTATCCTGGGAGGAGTTTTTGGCTGCTGCCCGGTTGTGTAGGGATGGGGTCAGGAAAGCCAAGGTGCAGCTGAAGCTGAACTTGGCAAGGGATGCAAAGAGTAATAAGAAGGGTTTCTACAGGTACGTCAGCCAGAAAAGGAAGGTCAAGGAAAGCGTACCCCTCCGATGAGCAAGACTGGCAAACCGGTACCAACGGACAAGGAGAAGGCTGAGGTGCTCAACAACTTCTTTGTCTCGGTCTTCACTGGCAACCTCTCTTCCCATACCTCTCAAGTGGATGGACCGCAAGACAGGGACTGGGGAAGCAAAGTCCCTCCCACTGTAAGAGAAGGTCAGGTTTGTGACCACCTGAGGAACCTGAGCATACATAAGTCTTTGGGACCTGACGAGATGCATCCCAGAGTCCTGAGGCAACTGGCTTATGTGGTTGCCAAGCCACTCTCCACGATATTTGAAAAGTCCTGGCAGTCAGGTGAAGTCCCTGGTGACTGGAAGAAGGGAAACATTGTGCCCATTTTTAAAAAGGGTAGAAAGGAGGAACCTGGGAACTACCGACCTATCAGCCTCACCTCTGTGCCTGGAACAGATCCTCCTAGAAGCTGTGCTAAGGCACATGGAGGACAGGGAGGTGGTTCAAGACAGCCAGCATGGCTTCACCAAGGGCAAGTCCTGCCTGATCAACCTAGTGGCCTTCTATGATGGAGTGACATCAGTGGACAAGGGAAGAGCTACAGGTGTCGTCTATCTGGATTTCTGTAAGGTCTTTGACACTGTCCCCCACAACATCCTCTCTCTAAATTGGAGAGGTATGGATTTGATGGGTGGACTTTTTGTGGATGAGGAATTGGTTGGATGGTCACCTCCAGAGGGTAGTGGTCAATGGCTCAGTGTCCAGATGGAGATAGATGACAAGTGGTGTCCCTCAGGCGTCCGTATTTGGACCAGTACTGCTTAATATCTTCATCAATGACATAGTGGGATCGAGCGCACCCTCAGCAAGTTTGCAGACAACGCCAAGCTGAGTGGTGCAGTTGACACGCCTGAGGGACAGGATGCCATCCATAGGGACCAGGACAAGCTCAAGAAGCGGGCCCATGTGAACCTCATGAGGTTCAACAAGGCCAAGTGCAAGGTCCTGCACCTGGGTCAGGGCCATCCCCAATATCAATACAGGCTGGGGGATAAAGGGATTGAAAGCAGCCCTGCAGAGAAGGACTTGGGGGTACTGGTGGATGAAAAGCTGGACATGAGCCAGCAGTGTGCACTCACAGCCCAGAAGGCCAACCCTGTCCTGGGCTGCATCCCCAGCAGCGTAGCCAGCAGGTCGAGGGAGGGGATTCTGCCCCTCTGCTCTGCTCTGGTGAGACCTCACCTGGAGCGCTGCGTCCAGCTCTGGAGCCCTCAGCACAAGAAGGACATGGAGCTGTTGGAGCGGGTCCAGAGGAGGCCACAGAAATGCTCCGAGGGCTGGAGCCCCTCTGCTCCGAGGCCAGGCTGAGAGAGTTGGGGCTGTTCAGCCTGGAGAAGAGAAGGCCCCGGGGAGACCTTAGTGCGGCCTTGCAGTGCTTCAAGGGGCCTAGAGGAAAGATGGGGACAGGCTTTTTAGCAAGGCCTGTGGTGACAGGACAAGGGGTGATGGGTTTAAACTAAAGGAGGGGAGATTTAGGCTGGATAGAAGGAAGAAATTTTTTACACTGAGGGTGGTGAAGCACTGGAAGGGGTTGCCCAGAGAGGTGGTGGAGGCCCCATCCCTGGAAACATTGCAGGTCAGGTTGGACGGGGCTCTGAGCAACCTGATCTGGTTAAAGATGTCCCTGCTCACTGCAGGGCGGTTGGACGGGATGACCTTTAAAGGTCCCTTCCAAGCCAAACTATTCTCTGATTCTTTTCCGTAAGGCTGCCTTTAGTGACATGTTTGTTTAAAAAAAACCAGCAGTGTAGGCACATATCGCAGAATACCTACAGAAAATTAATACTTTTGACTAATACCTGTAAACATACACCCTAGAAACCTCTCCAGAGGGATAAACTCATCCAGTCAGGAAAAGGGAAAACGAAGACATCATTTGTGTCCAAGCAAAGCAACCTGTGCTTCAAACTCCACAGCTAGCAACGAGGGCAAAAGTTATCCTTAAAAACTGTGCCATGGATAATTTTGCATAGTGCATAATTTTCTAATAATTTATAGAATCAGTGCAGGAATTGGACTAAAACTTAATTGAAAACAGTATCTGGTATAAATATATGCATATGTAAGCACGTGTAGAGCAAACTATAAAGGTATGCACGTAAATAGATATGTATTTCCAACTCACAGTTACTCCACAGCTGACAAAAGCAATTTCAAGAGATCATATTGAAACCACTGACACCGAGATAACACAAAATAGCTGAAACACTATGTTTTATAAATAAAGAGATTTATGTTTCTACTAGAACAGCTCAGCTACATAAAGAGTAATCGCTGAAGAGAGCCATCCTGGAAAGCTGGGAAACCTTTAAAAATTTGAACGTCACACCATTGCAGCTGGCTCGCTTTCTTCACTGTGTGCGTATCAGCTCAAGGACAGGGACAGGAGTACATGCAAGAATTCAAACTCTTTCTGCTCCAGCACAGGGATGCCCTGCCCTGCTCCCACCAGGATGCATCCCCTCATACAAGCCTTGATATTAAGGTTGTCTTGCCCCAAGAACTGCTCCTGCCCAGGTACAATCTTGTATTTGATCTATTAGGGACAATTAGCAAAATGCTGTCCCACCAGCTAAGTTCAGATAACCCCCGCACGTCTTACAAGTTGCTTTCACATAATTTTAAAAATGAGAATAATGAAGCCCGTTATTTGTCTGTGTGTGCCATTTCTAGAAACACAATTAGCAAAAACGCCCGAAAAGTTTATGCTTTGATTTCACGTAAATCACGCAGGCATATACCTATCACGAAAAGAAATGCAAACTTTGCTCAGCCTGAGGTTTCATGCCCTGTTTTAAGCAATCTGCTCGGGCTGTACAGTAAGATTCAGATATCTTTAGAGTGAAATTGAGTCCAGTTTTGGGATAATGTATTTATACTTTATGATGATTCAATTCCATGAAGAAGAATCTATCGCTATTCATAGATTGTTAGTATGAAAACAGATGAACACAGCTGGTTTTGCCTTCGTAAATTGAGATCCCTTTAAATCTCAAATACAAATCGATGCTTTGAGAATTACAATGGAAAGGTCTCAGCCCTCCTGTATTGATCCAAGCCCCACAAATAGGCTTTCAAAAGACATACAGCACAAGTTTTGCAGAACTCAGCTAACCAATCTCCTAGAAAACGTGTCATAATTCACTCCCCTGGCCCCAAAACATTTATCTTGAGTAGCACGATTTCCTGAGATAATAATAAATTACTATTCTTTAGGTTAGAAGAGGATTGCATGACTAGACAAATTTCCTGGGCCAATACTACAGAACACTAAAAAAGGCCCTGGAAACTACGCTTGAGTAGAAAGGTCCCGTGACTACCTGGGAACGAAGCTGGCTGCCCGTCTTCAGAGACGCCTCTGCAAGAGCAAACAAAGCAAACTTCAAGGTGTTCTGCTTTGCTTTTTGCTTTTGGGGTTTTTTTTTTGTTGTGTTTTTTTTTTTTCCTTTAAGTCAGTTTCAACTGTTCTTAAACGGTTCTTAAATCACCTTGAATTTAATTTCTCTAAGCCACGTTTCAGAAGAAGAATTACCATCTGTCACAGTTGGTTAATCAGGATCGGCGTACTACAACTCCTTCACTTTTTATTAAAACAATAACCCTTTGGTTACTAAATTTTCTGGGATCTTTTCCGTGAAGGCACGAGCCGTGCTTATCCCATAGGAGCCGCTGACACCACTCACAAAAGTTAACTAACCTATAAAGAAGCTCAGAGATGCTGGTTCATATAATGTTGCCACATCAATTCTATTACCCTATGCCTATACCGGGGGTTTATTTTTTATTTATTTAGTCTCTTGTGAAGCTCAGAAAACATTAACACAGATTCAGATAAACGGCCACCCCATAAAGACAGGGAACTTTTAGAAAGTGGAGTCACCATAACAATATTAAGATTGTAGAAATAAATGCTCTGCTAGCGTCTGTTTGGGAAATAAAACACTTGAGAAAAATCAGTAAGAAGAAAAAAATCCCTGCACGCTACCAGATTAGCGCATGTGAATCCAGAGAAACCTGAGCGTTGACTTAGCCAAGCATGGCTAAAGCTGGAACAGTAGCAAGAAAAGAGATTGCAATTTTCTCGAAACTGTGAACAAAAGATCTGAACGCCAGCAAAAAGCAATGAATCCTCTTCATTCACCGAAACCAACTAAGTGGTAACAAATTGTGAGTTTCCAGTTGGAGACAATTGGCCAGGAATAATTACGCGAGATGCTAAAGGCTGATTTAACTCTTTCTTCCACCCGTTGCTGCCAGGCATCAGAAGGGAGAGCCGTCGTAAGCGTTGCATGCTGGGACCCACGCCACGTTACAACCAATTTACTTTCTCACAGAGAAGTTCATCCTGCTGAGAGAGCAGGTTTCCATAGATAAAAGATGGGATCTCAAAACAAATTAAGGCTACGTGAAGCATGCCCGCATTTTACTGTAGTAAATTCTGCAGAGCTTGCGTGTTGGCAGGGGTAAGCCGCTATGACTTAAGCAGATACCAATCTGAGATATATTAAATAAATGAAAAAGCTGAAGTTACTTAACCAAGCTCCGTACATTGGAAGGAACAATAGTGGATGTAGCCTTTTCTCCCTCTAACATTTCAATCCTTCGTTATTTAATTTAATAACAGCTTTGTGGGCAATTCAGTTGGTAGGCAGAAGAATCAATAAAAAAAAAGGAAAAATACTATTTTGCTTGGAGGTGACGAAGCACGTTTTTAAAATCTTTTGTTTCAGATCATTATAGTAAAGCATTGGGGGGTATTCTACAAGTGTTTTGAGATACTGTTGGATTCCACGTTTAAAACGTTACATTATCAGCTTCTAATAAACTTTTAGCAAGGAGTACAGATAACAAGAATTTTTTTAAAGAACTGTATTTTCTGAGTAATTTTGTTTACGAGCCGATTGTTTTGCGTGCATCTGCTTGAAAGCACATTTTGTTTTGATCCATCCTTCTCAGCCTTACAGATCGGAAGAAACGCTGAAATTATTTGCAAATGAGAATCGTCGTCTTCACATTCAGAGACCGTAGAGCAAGCAGAACAGAAATTGCTAATCCTAACAGAAATTGCTCGGCATAGGCATGTAATTAAATTTCTCACTGAAAGAAAAAACCCAATCTTATTATTTGAAACATGAGATACCTGAGCTTAAAATTTTGGCCAAAAGCTACGTAAAGTCAGACCTCTAAATTATTTTCTGTGTTACGGCATCGGCACGGATTTAGAGCTGCAGTGTTTCTGAGGATCGTGCTTTATTCCTTTTCGTTATTTCTTTCTCTTCCATAAGGGTGGTGACCGCCCTCCAACATCACCCAGGCATCTGCTTCTCTCTCAAATTCTGGCAGAGTTATTTGCTCTTGGATTTAAAAATTGTCTGTAAATCAATCATTGGTGTACTGTAACACTGAGTGTAATAATATAATAATTGCAAGCTAATTATAAGATAACAATATTCTAATAACATAATCACAATATATTGAGAATATATTATAACAATAGTCTAATAACATAATTGTAATATATTGAGAATATATTATAACAATATTCTAATAATATTGTTATGTATCTTAACATATCATGATTATGATATATTAAGAATATATAATTGTGTAATAATATAATAATTGCAAGCTAAAATGCCTGGATAGAAAAAACCTCGTTAAACATCACCCTGCAAGCCTTACCTGCACACTAAAAGCCCCGTTCTTCCAAACCCCACCTCTGGCACTACTACTTTCTCATCACCCTGTAGTACACAAGCAGGTGGTGTTCACACCTTCAATTCACAGAGGTGATTTATTAGGAGTTACACTGAAGCGTACTTGCCAAGGGAGGATGGTGAATTTACTTTTTCCTGATTATGGCCTATTCTTTAACAGCTCGGTAAATATTTTCCTCATCCCTTTAATACACGTTTGAAGGATAAACAACCCAAAGGAGGGAAATCAGTCAGATGGAGGAAAAAAAAAAAGGTCACGCAGGTTTCCATCAGATTCAGGATATATTTTGGTAGCAAATAAAACGGATTGCAAGAATCACCAAAAGAAGAATGCACAAATTTGGGGGAGATTTGGCTATTAGGCTGCTCACAGCACGGGGCAAGCAATCTCTAAGCAGCCTCCTCGCTAGACTGCAGGGTGTATATGTGCACATACATATATAAAGGATTATAAATAAAAGAAAAGAAGGGATTTGCTATTATTTTAGATAAGACAAAGTGGAACCCACCTTTGGTATTTACATAGCCTCACAGTATTTTAGCACTTAACATCTTTTCTCAGAGCACTGATGAGAGATGCGGGTGTGCTGCTCTTGCGGGGGTGCGTGCGGGGCAGCGAAGCCCAGCCTTGCCTGCAGGGACGCGTCCGCAGGCATGGATTGGGAAGACTTAGAGCTGGGAACACGTCGCTGAGGGGGCCATAGACCAGGGAAAGGCATTTTTCTTGCCACGTCTTGGGAAACAGCCTGTTACACCTGTCCTCCTCCTCTTTTCCAGCCATAGACCTAGCATTTGCACACGCACATACGTAAAAAAGAAAATCACAGCTTCTTCCCACCGCCCATCAAACCTACCCCATTTCAGGAACTGTGTTTATTAACAGAGATCAGCAACAGTAAAACAAATTCTAGACCAATCTTTTTATTGAGCTTAGCCGCTTCTGAATCCTTCCTACAGGATTTATATTCACTATTCTCCGTGACTCTCACCACAAAAGTCAAACCTGCCTCCTTTACACCCCGGCTAGATCAGCGTACCTACTCTCTCATCCTCTTCCCAGTTTTATCTAAGTCTAACATCTTTTGAAGCCAATAGCATTTTGGTCTAAGATGTAAATTAGATGCGGATACTGGCATCATCTTTCTTTTTATGCTAATTAAAAATAATAACCAAGTGTTACCTTCACATGGGCTGTTTAAAAAACCGTGGCAAGTGTTTCAAAGTGGGTTTTTTTGATTCCTTATTCATTCTACCAAAGCCAGAAGATTTCTGCTACGCCACCAGGAACAAAGAGCCACAACAAATCACCTGCTTGGTTGCAACCACCATCAGAATTTTATTTTCTGGGAGCATAGTAGCATTTTATAATATCACAGAACCTTATGTATGGACACTAGTAAACACAATCCTGGAAAGCTCACATCAAACCCTCTGTCAGCCTCCACAAGTAGTAGCACGCTTAAAGTAAGAGCTCAGGTGTAAACAACAGTTCTTGACCCTTGGGTCTAGGCAGATGAGCAACAACAGCCTGTCAATCACTCAGAGTTGTTGTCATCTCCTACTCACACGTTTGTCATCAATCCCCACCGAATTCAGTGCAGCTGTGCTGCTGGAAACGCGAATCTGGAATAACTACAGTCCCAAACCTGACCCGCTCCTCGGCTGCCAGCCTGCTCGCCCAGTCCTTTTGCCCCGCTTGTCCAAGATAATCTCATGTAAACAGACCGTTGTGGAGGGTTAACGTAGCTCTTGTTACCTTCTGTGGGAATTCCAGCCCCAAAGTGTTTATAAGCTTAAAAAACAGAAGGCAAACAAGCCTAACATTCAAAACAGAGCTTGTAGCAGACAGCGGGATTTACCATGGGTATTAAGAAGATTGTGGTGTGCATATGCTAACACCGCGGCATGCAGCGAGCGTGCAGCCCCTCCGTTCCCCTCGCGGCTACATCTAACCCTGCAGCGGCGCAGAACTGGAAGCTGCATCTCCCTTTGTTTCTTTTTTAGCGGCCGTCGTGCAAGAAGAATTGCAAGATGCTAAAAGATACGCATATATATATATCTCTTTTTTTACTATATTAGGCTGACATCTCGGTGTCAGAGATAAACCTTCCGCTTTCCAGATGATACACCCGCTCCCGCGGCACGCGCTGCGGAGGGTGAAGGTGGCAGAGCGCCAGCTGGATCTCTCGTCCTGACAACATATTTTTGCAGATTATGCAAAACCAGCAACATTTAGCTTTAGAGGAACATCACAGCTGTTCCCCTTACCCTGTCAATCCCAGTCTCAAACTTGCAACAGGTTTCATTTAGGAAAGGCCTAAAGTGCTCCAAAAGCGGCGCTTTCTACACGCACGGCCACGTACCAACAACGTGAGAAGCTTAACAGCAACCCTTCAAGAACAGCACCAACTCTACCAGCCAGCAGGGATATCACAGGCTGCCAGTGAAGGGACCAGCACAGAAAACTGATTTTTGTCCTCACATTAGGTGCTTGTGCCAGATTTGCTTCTTGACGAATTATACAAAAAATACAGTATCGGGCGAGCTTCATTCATACTTGTGCAAAGGGATCGCTCAAAACCCAGAAGGCTCCTGCTTCGACCCAGGGTCTCAAGCCAAGGAGTCCTTTGACCGCAGAGGCGCCTCCCTGGCTCTGGCCAAGCCAAGCAAGGCTCCCAAACAGCACGGGACCTCTCTGGGGAGAGAAACCAGGCTGAAAAGCCTATTAACAGAGGCAGGGAAACTCAATAATGCGCGTTTAAGAGGATATTTTAATTTTAAAACAGGAGGGATCATTGCACTTGATGGTGCACAAAGTATTAGAATGCTCCAGTCATCCGTAACCTGTAAACTCTTCGGTTCGTGGCTCATTGTGGTCCAAGTGCCTTCACGTGGTGCTAAAACCAGTTTTTTGCCCCTCAGCAGGACGCTAATCTGCCTATTAATGCATTACTCCTAACAGCAGTACATAACGATTTTTCTAACATATTTCTAAAGGCCCATATGGGAAAAATTACTCGCGAAAAACTTGAATATTAAGCCCATAAATAAAATTAAACATGACACCTTATTGCACGATAAACCACATGGAGGTGATGCTGAATGAGTAGGTGTGTTCGAAGGAAACAGGGACACAGCATAACAAGCAGCAGCAAAAGTCTCAACGTATAGCCAAACATCCTTTAAAATAAAAAAAAAGAAAAAAAAATTCCTGACCCAGCTGAACCCAGTTCCTACAGAAACTTTCGCCCTGTATAAAGCCTGCAGACCTTCCCAGACAGAAAGAAGAATGATAGTCCCCACACAATACCAAAAAAAAAAAATTAATGTAAAAAATGTAGATAAAAGTTAGGTCACAGCCTCAGTTTGCCGAAGTATGTGTCATCTTAGCATAGCTGCACATCATGGTTTTATTTACACAAATTTGTGCAGCTGAATGTGGGGCCAGGTCCTGCTGCTGCCCCTGTGCTCAGCTCAGGGTCTCCAGCCGTTCCTGTTGACATGGTTGAGTCCCCATGCCTCTCAATTTTTTTTTTTATTGTCCATCAGTGCCATTTCTAGCTTTCTGAAACAAGCTAGGATGGGGTCCCAGATTTATGGCACGTTACACGATACAGCGCTCAGCTGTCATGAGGGACAAGAACATCAGAAGAGAGAGGACCGTATGGCTAAAACTATTAAACCGCAGCAAACCTTCATTGATCTTTTCTCCTTTTTTCTTTACGTTCTACCAAGAGACCTGTGAAAAAAATATGAGCTATTGAAAGATTGGAAAAAGTTGAAGGACTTGAAGCTTCACAGCAGAACTTCTTTCATTGAACTCCAGAACAAGAAGGACAACTGCTGTCTCCTGTGTAAGACCAGGAGAACCTATGGTCACTCCAAAGCATTTGAATGAAGTTTATTTCTCTTGTAAGAGGTTTATTCCATAGTTGATTGTTAGTGGCAGCCAGTAGATAACGGTTGCTCTAGAGTAACTGCTGATAAATCAGAATAACATCAGAAGAAAGGCAAGTGACCACGGATGAGCGCTGTTCATGCGATAACCACGACGCAGGGCAAGGTTGTACTTACGGGAAACCCCACGTCCTTTTGTAGGTACCTTTTAAAGGTATCTTTTAATTACTGTTTAGGTTTGATCGTATTGCTAATGACATGCCGAGGATTTGTGTGGTGGTACAGAGACAGAGCTGTATTTGCTCATGCTGACTCTGTCGTTCAAGAAAACACATCAAACCCCATTCAGTGGAAGTAGGGTTAGCGTCAAACGCCAGAAAAGTAATAGTTAAGTTAAACTCCGGCAGTTCTTCAAAGGTATTCAAAGAGAGCAGACGTGGTGGCTGTGAAGTGAAGCAATACACGGGAGGAAGGGTAAGCCTGCACAACGGTTTGGTTTCGCTTGCAAATTTGCAGGATTATTGATGTCCTCGGCTCCCATGTACTCGAGGCAGAGGGTTGCCGACCGACGCGTTTGACGGGCAAGGGGAGTAATGAATTTCTTATCACAGAGAGACATTATTTCTTGGATCTAATCTTCACTGATATTGGCAAAGAATTTTCATAGCCTCTTCATCTACTCATATTGAAGTCATAGTTTTAAAATAATGCAGAAAGATTTATTTTTATTAAAAGCCATGAGACAGGTTGTCGGCTCCAGTTTGCCCAGCAATGGACATCCAGGAACGGTGGAGTTCAGAGCCAAACCTCAGCAACGTTATCCCATACAGATGATGTCAAATACCTCCTACAAGGCACAGAAAGGCATGAGGCTAGAAATCTTGTGCTAAATAAACACGTCATCTCAACAACAGCAAGCATGAAATGCTAGCCTGACTGCTGCACACTTCTAATACACGTCCAGGTGTGTAGGAGGTCTCGGTGCAGTCATTTTCAAAGTGCTGGGTAGAGCCGATTTCAAGAGCATTTTTCAGGAAAAGAAATCTCTCCCCTTTATTTGTCAAAACACAAGACAGGACTGAAACACCCTGCAAGGGGATTTGAAGGGTTAAATACTTGTTTCTGCTCAAATGTGTTGCAGAAGCATTTGAAGTGACTGTTGCATGAAAGGAATGGAGGTGGTCGTTTTTTGTTTTTTTTTTATTAAGAGTTGTTAAAACTAAAAATTCACATATACTCTCACTTCCCTTTAGAGGTCTACTGGGGTTGGCTTATTCCTCTGCTTTGATATGCAAATGGGCAGCTTGCTTTCCTGCAGGGAAAACTGGACGGCGTCCAAGGAACACAGAGGAGATGTCCTGTCAGGAGAGCAGCCCGGCTGCCTCGAACGGTCCTTGGGCAGCACCGAGAGCCAAGCTTGTGTTTTGGCTTAAAAATAAAATACCTTTGTTAATAGTTTTTCCTTCCAATATAAATGTTTATATATTTACCCTGCTAGTCATCTCTGCTGGCCAATCGCAAGAAAACAGCAGTTTAAGCTGTTCCTTTTCGGTCAGTGCGTTACTAAACTTGTATCCCTCTTTTGAAGATACTATTTATGCTGCCCTTCGTTTATGCCATAGAATGTAGGTTATCTAAGTAGCATTTAAACCGTTCAGCTGCAACAAACAGCCGTATTTTTAGAAAAGCGATAAATTTATTTCTACTGGGCAGTTTTCTCTCTACTTTTCTATCTGGCCCGTTTTGTGGGGATGGTACAAGGGAAAGTATGTTTTAGTTTCCATTCCCTGGTCCCTTTAAGTTCCCCCCTTTCTCACTTTCTTGTTTTTCTGCCTTTTCTTTTCACTGACATAATGGAGTACCTATAAAAAAAGATTAAATGGTACCATAAAGTTTTATTAATGCCTTACATCATTGATATCTTCTCTGTATTGATAGTTCCACTTCCATTATTGCTACTTAGGCATTTAATTAGTGATTCATACAGTATGTTGTAAACTACAGTATTAGCGTTAACCATCCATATAAAAGCCCCCATTATGTAAAAACTTTCCCAATATCGTAATTGGAGTATAGTTATCCACTTTAACTGACTTGAATTAGATTATTATAGATTAATTTATAAAAAGTTACTTGTAAAGGACATTGAAGATCATGGAATATTAAGAGTGGAACTTCATTACAATAAAATGGACTTCAAGAACAATGGCACTCTCCGAGTTTTATATAAATCCATTACAATTTTCTTGTAATAGGAACAATAACTGTTTTATCTGGCAACCCAGGGATACTTAAGGATGGAAAGACAGACTGTTAAAAGGAAAGAAGTGTGCAGAGTCAAAGGGAGGATGTGCACTTAAATCCTGGATAAAGCAGCAGAGAGAAAATTTGCTCTTTGCAGAGGGAGCTTGGGTAAGAACATGAGATACAACATCGGTGTGGTACGTGGTAAACCATATTATTCAGAGCATGAAGGCTAAATACTGCAATCAGTTAAGATAAATATGAACTCTGAGGGAACCATTAATCCAAAGGGAGTTATTCCATGTCACGGTAACCAAGAACAAAATTTGGGCCACATCCCCAAAAAAGCCGTTCACGTTTTTATCTGCCTTCTGTCTTCCTGCCACCATCTGCGTTATCCCACTCGACTCATGAAATGACATGGTCTGGAGCACAACTTTGCTGACCTGGCAAATTTGCATCAAACAAAGGAAACTCTGAGCTGAGGCCCCAGTTTGGCCCTGGTGGAAGGGAAGACGACGAAGCTCCCGTAAATGGGGTCTTCCCACGTGTAACCTCCACGTCCCGTTGTACCACTTTGAGTAAGCAGGAGGATGCAGAAGCTCTTTTATGCCCCAGCTCTGCGCTTTGTCCTTTATATCCAAGCCACCCGCTCTTTGCCAAAGACAAGAACAGATACCAGTCTGCTCTTTGCTACTGAGGGATCGGCTCTGCTGTCTTTGTAGAGGCTTGGCACCATCAAGCAGCATGAAGGAGTTCAACAAGCCCTTCCATTTTTGTGTCTGCATTTAACTCTAATTGGTCCAGGCTTCGGGATGTTCAGAGTCATTTTTCCTCTGCGCTTTTGCTCCTTTTCAGAACAACATCACTTTTTCTAACAGATAACACGTACAACAACATTCTCTCAAATTTCCCAAGTTAATTCTTATGTGGTTGAATATTTGCCTCTTCCAAAGAGAGAGGGTCCTCCCCATCTTTCAGATTTAATAGACACGATGTGCCATGGGCTGCAATGTGTGGTCAGGGTTAGCAATACCGTGCTTGCCATCCATATACTTGCAGGGTCCCTGAATAGCCATGCTGCGTTTCATCTGGGAGGCAGGAGCTCCAGGAACTGTTTCACCAAATTAATCAACCAACTTATCTAGCCTCACTACCACCTGTCGGGTACTATTTCACAGGCAGCATCACTGGAAATAGTACAATAACAGTGAGCTAATGATGTTTAGAAACAGCACAGGGCTGGAAAATACCAGAGCTACAGGGTGATGAACCGCTCACCCCAAGGGCAAGCTCAGGAGAACATCCCATGGTGGCACAAGCAGCGCTGACCTGCACGCAAACTCTCCAACTCATCTTTGACGCGTGCAATTCCTGTTGCTCATCTGTTGGACATCTCTCATCTTTCTAAGATTTTTCCACACATACAGCTTCTGCTTCCTTCAGGGTTCTTGGGCTTTTATCCACAACTTGCTTCAGACCTTTCAGATTCCCTCTGAAAAGCCCAACTCATGTGACTGTTTGAATTAAATCCTCTACGTTTTCTACTCTTCCTTATCGTCACCCCTGTACTCACCCAGGGATAAAGCTGTCGGTCAGTAGGAAATTTGATTCAGCATGCAACTTGGCCTGAACGGGGCAAGAGAAGCCTATCAGGCTTGTGTCAACTCTCTGCACTGATTTCCCATATAATACAGATTCAGGTCAGTGCCTTGACTATAGCTTTTATCTGGCTTTGGACCGTCATGCACCAAAAGAGATTTATATGTAAAGGATGCCCAATAACGACTCCTTTCCCTGGCACAATGAGACTTTCTAGGTCTATCTCTTTGGGACATACAACTTCCTTAGGAGCTGCTTCAGGATTGTAGGTAATGGATGAAAGCTCCAAAAAAGAAAATAAAATACAGAACTCACCACTTTACAATCAAAGTACCAGATACATATCATCTTCAACATCAACCTGTATCACCATGCACAAAGAGAGAAACCCACCACCAGGTCAGACCTCTGGGGTGTACATACGGCTCTCGCCACAGGAGCCGCATTAGAGAAACAAACCCTACGGTCTGGGGGGGGTTAGATATAGAGGTTAATGCACAGCTGGAACGGGACCAAAGGCAGCGCTAACAAGGACAGCGAAGAGAAGGGAGCGGGCTGGAAGAGCACGAGTTGTTTCAGGCTACTCCAGAGCTACAATTAACAACGTACGGTGTTGCACAGCTCATTTCCCTGCCCAACAGCCCACTCTTTCTTCCCACCTTTTGTCTGGGCTAACAAAGGCCATTCCATTGCAGCTCACAGTTAAGATCACTTTTCTTAAGCTGTTTTAAGCCACATCTATTTATTCCATCTCTGATAACAGGTCAGAAACCAGAAGTTTTCCTTCTATGAAACTAATCTGAAATTCTTTCCCATTCCCAGCTCCCTTCTTGCTCTTCATTTCCCTTTCCCTTCCTTCAGCTATTTCGAAACCATGCATTTTAAAAAAATCTGAGCGTAGTACAGAGAATACAGCCTAGCTCTGACTGCCCAACTGTGTCTGCAGTCTCTCTCTGGCCATAAATTTTGTAGGAGAGCAATAGAATGCAAAACACATTAGCAGTAACGCGCTGAAATCCCTGTGCTACAGGGTAAATAGGAAATGCAACAGCACATTTACAATTTTGGCCAGCGAAGTACCAGTGCTATTCATTGATCTCATTAAAGACCAATCTACATTCAGGGAAGAAGAAGATTGATGAGTTGTTAGACTCTTTAAACACAAAAAAAAGTTACCAGCTACATGCATGTGTAAACAGCCCAAAGAGAGGCACGAGAGTTTCTCTGCTCCTTTGGCCTGGCGATAATCATCGCTCGGTAACGAAAGCGTAGCCTCCTGTCATTGCAAGAAGTGGATGCGAATCTGCTCTGCCGCCTTAGAATAACCAGTGCACGGATATCAGCAATAAATTTAAATTTGATTTACTCTGGAAATATAATTCTTCGTTTAATTCTTACTTTACCAGAAAAGGAAAAGAGGAGAAAACCACTTTTGTTTAGATCTCTTTCTCTTCTTTCACTAAGCATAAACAGGTCTAAACTGCAGCATCTTCACCCACGTGGATTTCAACCCAAATGTTACGGATACCTCTTCCTAGGGACCTGAATCTTCACCCCGGGTCTGCCACAGCCTTCACCCCCTTCAGAAAATTATTTTTTGCCTCTCCATTCTCAAGTTTCCACAGCTGAAAAATGGGAACGAGAACACTTGCACAGCTTTGGAGACCAGAAATGTAAAGCACTCCATTGGTGCAAGGTATTACTGTGTTGATGATGATGAAATAAGCTTTCATACATTGCTAAATTATTCAAGAACATCTACTACAGTTTCACCCCTGGCAATCCCAGAATGCATCTCCGTGCCATTACTCTGCAGGGAACAGCAGTGTTGAGTAAATGGCTATGAAACTCATATATTAACCTCACTTGGTGGCTGGAATATTCATTTCTTTTTGAGTCATTCTGAGCAAGAAAAGAAAATCTTCACTCTTAGAAATCATCTTTAGCTGACACATTAAGGAGCAGAGCTGAACAAATAATTTCCAGTGAATAATGTGATGAATTTATTTTCCTTTTCTCTGTCCCCAAGCAGACTGGGATTTCCTCAAATGTATTTGTTATTCAAATGTATTCAACAACTACCCTTCGCGCTGGTTTTCTTCTATGTTTATTGTGCCTGAATGTGCACAATATCCTTCTTTCGCTTTCAGCTGTGGGGTTTGGTTGGGGGGTTTTGGGGGTAGGTGGTGGGGGATTGTTTTCATTAATCGTTCAGGTGTGTTTAAGTGATGAGAAAACATCAGATTTGCAATGGCTTTATAACAGATACAGTTACGACGCACGACAGATGTGTGCGCCTATGGCAAACGCCCTGCCCAGATCTAGCTGCTGGATTAACCAGGGTGGTTTTGGGGATTTCGCGGTGCCCTCGGTGGCTGGAATATAAAGGAGCAGGTGAGACATGATGTATGTTAAACACGCTGTCCCTGAGCTGCTGCTCATGTATAATCTAACACGCAGCATTTCGGCAGAGCCCTGCAACTTCAACTACCAAAGCACAGACTCTGTGACAGAAGGAGAGGAACTGCTGAGGATTTTTTTCACAGTTTGGACAGCCTCTTAATGTGTTAAGAGAGACATCTTGTCAAGGGTATTTTCAGTTTTGTCATTTTCTTTATTCCAAGGTACGGTGTTGGCACATTTCGGAGCCATCCTAATGTATTAGCAAAAATATGGCCTTGGCTGTTATCCTTAACTCTGCTGTCAACCTGGCACAGGACACTTGCTTTTCCCTGCTGTAAGTTCTCCTCTATAGAAGGTGGATTATATCACTTTTTGAGAGGTCTTTCAAGACCCCCCGACCTAGGAATTACAGTCATTTACAGATACGGAGTTAGCTAAAGGAAAGATGCTCCCTGGCGATGAGTGCCCGGAGACGTATTTCTCGCGTTCAGTGAGTAAATCAAAGCCATATCTTGTACGCTCATGCTTAAACCCAAGTTGAGCACATACTGCCCGTATTAGCTGACTTTAGTACCCTCTGACATTTCCCACGGCAGTACCAAGAGATATCTGAAGCAGTCATGTATTTTTTGCTCCGGGTTTGCTACTGAAGAGACCAGCTATACAAAGGGAAATAAACCAGGTAATCAATAAACGGGGTTTGTGATATATTAACAGGCATCCCCAGTCATTAGCAGAGAGTTACCCATTATCAGATTAATAAGCAAAGAACAACTGGGAAAAAAACGTTGTTATTGCTTGAAAGGCAGTGCTTTTTCCCCGACAGCTTTGTTCAAAATAAAGCAGCTGAATTTCAACATAAACTTAGAGGTCACTTCTTACAGAAAGCTTCTTCTGCCTTTAGTTAAATCAGCAGAGAGTCTCAAGAGCCACCCCTACCAGAACCACTCAGTGGCCAAGATTGCCTCTTTGGCAACTGAAATTGAACTAAGTCAATTATTTAACTGAAATAATGATATTTCAGGCAGTTGCTGGCCCATGCTCAATGCAGTCTCCCTTCTCCAAATGCTGCAAGAAAGGCCAGACCTGGTGCCGATACAAAGGCTTGCAGCGACTGCGGTGGGTGCCAGCTCTGGTTCTGCGAAAAGAGGCGCTTCCTAAAAGCTATGCCAACATTTTATTTCTCTTTCTGACCCTCCTTCCCTTTCATTTCTTTATAGTTATATGCCACCGGTCAAGTTTACCCACACGGCTTTGGCTTTCATCAACGCACTTATAACAAAGAAGCCATCCAAAAATCAGAAATATTTGGGGCTCAGGACCAGTATTGTTGCCATGTGCCCAATCTGTAATGGGCGCCCAACGCCCACGCGAGCAACCTTAGGAAATATAGTTTTTACATGAATTTTTCAAAAACATTTTCCATATCGAAGTAAACAGAAGCTTAAAAGTGAACCCTTTCTGTCTCTCTCCCCAGTCTCCACATCTCCGAAAGCCTGGGGAGCGGGAAGGAAACGTTTCTTTCAGCGAGATACTCGTTTCCCCTACGCCTTTGAATTCTTAAAAGAAGAATATTGTTTCATACTCTTCCAACTCTGCTCTCCCTTCCCCAACTCTCACCTTACCTTCTCTTCCTCCCTTTCCTTGATGACTATTTTCTTTCTTCCTCACTGTTTTTCTTTCTTCTCGTCTTCTCCTAGCTCTGCTCCTCTTGTTTCACCATCTGGTTCTGTTCTCCTTATCGGTCTCCTTCCCTCTGCCGCAACCCTCATTTTCCCCCGCTTGCACCTTCCCCATCTTTGTTTCTCCTCGCCTTTCCACCCGCTCCTTTCCTGTCCCGTTTCCCCCAAGGTTTTCAAAGCGAAACACAGCCAGGGCCAGTTTTCCCTTCCTGCCTGCTACTAATTGAGCATTTCATGAATTCTCACTTCTGGTGCTGGCTTTGCAACTTTCTAGCTCGCTGTTAAACAAGACGGGGACGGCACCAGACAAACGCACCACTGAAAAGTCAACCAGCCTCAGCCAGAAAATTATCCTAGAGGATGAAAGTCGCAGTTCCCATTGGGTTTTTTTTTTTTTATTTTAGCACTTGCTTTTTTTAATTTCTTTACCATTTTCCGTGCTTCTTGAAGATGTGAGTTGGACTTTAATATACAGTTAAAAAAAATCTTATCGTGACACTTTATACATATTCAATGCTGAAGCAACA
Organism: Balaeniceps rex; assembly: GCA_013401315.1. Taxonomy (NCBI): domain Eukaryota; kingdom Metazoa; phylum Chordata; class Aves; order Pelecaniformes; family Balaenicipitidae; genus Balaeniceps; species Balaeniceps rex. The sequence continues at coordinate 113,502 of VYZW01019329.1, read as the reverse complement.
AGTAACTAAATTGGTAGCCTTTTTGTTTTCTTATCGTGCAAATCTATTCCTGAATGCTAACAAGCAGGTCTTTATATATTTCGTCCACTTGATAATAGACTAATAATCTTATCATGATGTTTTCTTGAACTTGAACTAGGTGTACAAAGTTAAGGCTGGAAATATGGGAAATTACTAAATTATATAACATTGCAGAGATATTACAAGGAATTTCTTACATTTCGCGGCGAAATATTGCCAATTATTGTAGCTGTCAATTTAACAATAGGCTTATTCACTATGGTGTTTGATTAATGTGAAATTATTCAGTTGGCTACCTTGTAGTTGGCCTATTTTTGTGTCCAATTAGTATGCTAATAATGGTAATTATGTTCTATACTGCATGTCTCATCACCTAGAGGGTTTTTAAAATGATAAAATAATGAGAATAAACAAGCTGATGCTGACATTCACTGGGCCATTCTAATTACTTACTGAGAGCACACTAGGGAATCAACACTCAACCAAAGAAAATGATTCTTGCTTACTTTGTTAAAACTACTCTTTTCAAAGAGCATTAACAGTTTGCTGCTGTTTTCTTTATTACAAGGGACTGCACTATTTTCCCTTTTATTTGCCCTGTTAATATACAGTACCAGGAAAAAGAAAAAAAAGAGATAATCAAATTACGTTTGACTGAAGCGATAACTGTTTGCAGGGGGTGTCAGAAAAAACAAATATCTGTAATTGCTGAATTATACACCTTTGTAATGGCTACCATTTATTTCTTCGCTGCGTGATAAACATACCATCACCTTTCTCACCAAGGGAACATGGCATTTTTTCAGCGTGCTGGCATTGCCGTGCGATGGAAAGCTGCCAGCCATATACCCGAGGGTGGGCTTCCCTTGCAGGCGCTGCCAGCATCCGTACCCGCAGCCAGTCCGCAGCGCTGGCTCTGCGCTTTCCCTCCCATCCTCTTCCCCACACTTACAGACCCCTCAGGGATTTTATCTGAGCCTTGGATGTTTGTAAAGATTATGCCCTACAAAACCTATTTTCTGATGAAAGCTTTCGCGGCGCGTAAGGGACATTATCATAATCAATAAATAATAGCGCATACGCTTGTTTATACTCGCAGCCGGTCTTAAAACAATGCCTGGCATCTGTGGGTAAACATCCAGACACCAGAAATACATCCACAGGGCTTGAAAGCCCATGTATTTCTTCGTCCTCCCTTATTCAGCAGTAACAGTATGTCTACTCACTGGCTGCTTCGGAGAAGTTCGCCGAGGACGGGACTCGGAGACATCTGTTGCACTAACACCGGAATAGAGAGCCAGGGAGTCCCAGTCTCAGCCCAGAGGAAACCAGGGTCGGGTACAGAGGGTAAAACTGAGCAGAGCGCGCGGGAATTCCGAATCCTTTATATATCGATACGGGATTTATGCACAGCTTCAATTTTTTTTTTTTTAAAGAATGAAAAGTTGGGTGATAAATGTCATAATAAACAAAAAAAAAGTGTTATTGACAAGTTACTATCCCAGGTACAAGGGAAGCTGTATGAAAACTTCAGGTAGTCGGAGAAATGCAAGGAAGTTGCAGACCTGAGGCAGACAGACGGACACCAGTTTGTCAGATATGCCCTAACCCTCAAATTAATTGATCGTGCAGAAGATAGATGCTGAAATACCTCCAAGGTTTGGAATCCTGGCTGCCTTGGGAAGCCTATTTAAAAATACAAGCTGTGATTAAAGAGATTGTTTGAATATAAACCCCTACAAAGGCAATAAAAAGAAAAAAATATAAACAATATTGTGTGTTTATACTGATGCTAATATTTTACTCCACATACTGGTGAGCTTTAAAAGAATCCATCACGAAGCCGAGCCGGGGTGAAGGTTGTAAGCGCTGTTTGCCAACGCGGAGCAGGGGCTGGTTTTAATAAAGGATGTAATATGTGACACGTTAACAGGAGTCACTTGCGCGCCGTATATCGCTTACTCCTTTCCTGTCGTTTGGAATTAGGTCTCAATATATCTTACGTGTTAAAGTAACTAACTACTGGCAAACAAAAAGTTACTATAATCCAGGAAAAATAAAAAAAAAAATGATTGAGAAGGTATTCCAAAATCTATTCTCTTTGCAACACACCAGATATACGTTCAACTTGGAAATATGGTTGCAGTGCTGAATAGAAAAATCTTTGGACATGCCCGCTCTCCCTCCCCACCTGGAAAATTATACCCTCATTTCATTGAATATGAGCTTAATTTTTTTTTTTTTGTGAATAATCTCAAAAGTTTATTTTCCACCCCACCGGTGTTTATGCAGACAGGCTGCACGCAGCCAGAAGGGTGTTTAAAGAGTCGCAGGAACATTGGGAATTGCTGTTTGAATTCTGCAGCGTTCTTGCGGATACGGGAAATCTTCCTGACAGTTGCTAATTATTTTGGACGTGATTTTTTGATTTCAGAACAGCAAGCTAATGAAGAAAAGGGAAACTCCGCAAATTTATTTGAAACCAGTGGTTATTTGTGCCTTTTGTCTGTTACAGAGATTACCAGCAGTATTTATGCCACAACTGCTGAAGAATTATCACTTTAATCAGTTCTTGAGAGAGACAAATTCCGAGCGACAGCTTCACTCTGAGGTGTATTGAAAGCGTCTAGCGCAGAGTTTAAGAGAGCCACCAACGCCTAAGGTAAATGCAGCAGCAAATATATTCCATAATCTTAAACTGTTTTTAAAAGCAAGGCTGAATGAGCAAGGAGGTAATTTTAAAGCAAAAGCCGGTAGCCCAGGGGCTAATAATTAACAGCTGTACAAAGGTGATCTGGATCAACTCATCTGTAAATCCTGTAACTTTTAGCAAGAGAAGGGTTGGTATAAATGACAAACGACACCGAGCCGCACATCCTTTCTACTTGACGATAACCTCAGCAATTAACATCCCACGGTAAATTCTGGGACGATATCTTTGATTTAGCGTGCAATTTAACACAATATACGTCATTAGCTTTGTGAGCTTTTGCCAAATTAATTGGCCATTAGGAAGCACAAATAAGTACATTCAAGTAATAATAAATATAAATATGTGCATTTGTATATAATGCTTATATATGATTTATACAGACGTTCTCACAGTGTGCACATCTTTGAGGAACGGGGCGAAAGATCACAAAAAAAGAAAATCCTGCTCCTAACTTGTTAAAATCTCCAGGTTTCACTAAAAATGTGAACTGTTATCGATTTGTGGGTATACTGAATTATATTGTTCGACATGTCATCCGAAGCCACAATACTGCTTGCTTTTATAGATACAGTTAGGTTGGGATCTGATAAAAAACTGCAGAAAATGAGAACTTCGTAGTTCTGATACTTGAGATCTCAGCAACTACAAACCTGAAGACTGATTTGTAAAATCCAGATTGCTGTCTTGGCACTGGCTGCTGTCAGTTAGGGGTTCCTAACACCAGCTAGCAAAGGTAGGCGGTATTTCTCACAGCTGCATTACTGGTCACTGGTTCTTGGAATTTGGTAGAGGGAAGAGGAAAGCTGCTTGGTTTTTCTTGTACCGTGAGAGACTTAGGAAAAAAAAATAAATTGTTTTTCTCTTGCTGTTTTCCGAGTGCCACCTGATGAATTACGTGTTTTCTTTTTGTTATCCAAGGGTGAGGGTTTGGGTTTTTTTATTACTTATTTAAATTTGCAATGCTATGATCAGTTGAACTTCTGAGTACTTTTGCAACTAAGATAAGCACTTACGTGCAAGTTTGCTCCCCGTTAACAATTTCCCCTAAGCAAAAACTTCGCAGGTTGCAGGAAGGGGTGGGGGGAAAAATGGAAGAAAGTTCAGAAAACTCCATAAATCCAGGCAGACCTTTCCAACAAGTCAGACAACCTCCAGTTTCTTGGGAAAAGCAAAGTTTGGGAGAGGAGAGCTCACCTACAGACTGACGCTGCGCTTCCCCACGCCGCTGAGCGCTCGCCAGCAGCCGATGACTGTGCGGAATGATGAAATGATTTAACTGATGCTTTCCAGAATGAGGAATCCTGAAGGTTAGAGAGACCCGACTTACGCAACAGCCAATATTGGGCTCTCCCATCGCTTTCTTGGTGAAGTCCCAGTATCATGCATTTAGAAGTCTGTTCTCCTTAGGAGGACTATTTTGGGTTGAATTAACCTTCCTTGCTGGTAGCGAACATCTCCGTAGGAGACCTGGGAAAACACCTGAATTTAACACCCTCTCAGCTTCCCTCAGTTGAGCAGAGGTGTTACAACAGAGACACGGGTTCTACATAGCGAGTAGGAGCCAATATTTCCTCTGGGTCTTCTGCTCATATAGAGACTAAAAATCAAAGGCAGAGATAAGGGGTTTTTTTAATTTTTATCAGAATTTGGATAGAGCAGGACAATGAAGTACAGAAGCAGCGATGTGACCCTCATCCCCTACAACCACTATTGCAAACTGCAAGCAGCCACGCAGCCGTTTATATTTTATGCCGTTTTAAGTCTGGCCTCTCATGTATTTTTGCACTGTAACATCTGATTTCCCAGCACATGACATCAGCAAGAAGTGGAATAGATAAGTATCTTCCACCAAAACATAGTTCAGTGACCTAAATTACATATTCAGCAATGGGAACGTTGCAAGTCCTAAATCTCACAACCGTCTCTCTGGGATCAAAGACTACTTCTGCCACGGCAGCACTTTTTGGATGAGGAGCGATTCCTTCCTGAGCTCAGACTCTCTCCTTCGCTTCCCAAGATCAGCCATAGCAGCGTAATAGAAAAGGCAATGCAGAAACAAATAAATTACGCAGAAGCCATTAATTAACGTAGGTTACAAGCCAAATTTGGATGTTTCCTTGTGCAAGAGTAATGCAAACATCAGGGCATTATGTTCCTTCTCTGGGTTGCTGCTTTTAGAACTGTAATTAAATCATAAACCGTACATTTGTATATGTATTCATGTATTAATTCATTCCCGATTTGTCTGCACCCATACTGCTCGCTTCAAAACGCACAGCATATTATTACAGTTAATCGCTTCGTTGTTAGCTAGCATTGGGGTTTTCTCCTTCCAAGTCTGAAGAGGTAATGTATTAAAAGTAACATTTTTAGTGGACGTGAAAGACAAGCTCCCAGCCTCCGTTGGCATCTCTTTGTTATTGAGCTACTGAACTTGTCCAACAGGATTTACTTTAAACAGCTTGGACGTGACTCTTAGCCGCTTCTGCAACAACCCGGCGGCCAGGAAGGTTTAGGCACATTTGGGGCTGCCACCAACCGAGTCACCGTGTTGCTCGCTGCCGCCCCACAGCAGCAGCGGAGAAGCAGGCTCAGAGTTATGTTGTTCAATTCCCCCTTCCCCGGTGGTGGGGCTGGGGGATGCCCCAGGAGACAAGGCTCCAGGCTGACCGAGTGGCTGTCTTCAAACCCAGGCCTGCAGCCTCTTTGGGCCACCAGGACAGCAAAACAGACCGAAGGACCTTGGTCCCTCCCAGCCGTAGGTTACAGACCGGTACCATGTACTAAGGTACCAGACACAGCATGTGCATTTTCCCTTTTGCATGGGCACACACAGACGGTTGCAGACCCCTGCTTCATCCCACCTCAGGCAGCCTCCCTGTCCTTTGCTTGACCAAACGTTTCGCATGTGCATTTACAGCTGTGCAAAGTCACTTCAAAAGTGGTAAAACCTAAATATTGGGAGATTAACCATCTAACAACCAACGCTCTACCCACAGGCTCAGGGCAAAAGCCTTGACAAGGAAACTAGACTGCAATTTAGGTTTTATTTTTATTTTCTTGAAGATTTGTTTTTAAGATCCTTCTGTCTCCTTGCATGTTTCCTCTTGGCTTTATCTTGCAGGGAAGCGTTTGCTCGATTAGGAAGTCTCCCCTACTTCTGCTCAGCCCTGAAACCCAAACACTCTCCCCTCTCGCCCCCAAATCTGCAGTAATTAATTACATAGTTAAAACGCAACTGCCACTCCTTTGCTGGAAACAATCAGCGATGCCTGCTACCCAGCGCTGCTCATATGCATCACTTCAATGCCAAAAGCTCAAACCTATTCTTGGCTGGGAATCGGCTTGCCGGGGGAAGCGCCGGTCCCTGCAGCATACCGTGCCTCCCTGCCAAAGTGATTGGGGCCAGGCAGGGAGTACCCAGGCACTTGGAAGCCCGGGTCTGCCCGTACCACTGGAAATAGAAAATAAAATGTTGCAGCCATTAGTGAGTTGTCATTAATTGTTCTCCTGGTGAATGAATGAATGAATATCTTTGAGGGAAGAATTCCCATCTTCTCCCAGTAATAATTATTTCTGCCTGCCTGACAAGACATCTCAAACCGGGAAATTCACACAGAAGGAAACAAATCCCTGTTTTATTTTGAGTGTTGTTTAGGCTTGTATGGCACTTGAAGTATGTGCCATGGAAGCGGGTTAAATGAGAACTGCCAGCAGTTTTATTCCCTGGCAATTATTTCTCATGCACAACCCTTCTAGCCCATGATAAGCACTTGGATAAAGCCTTTTCTCCATAACAAGAAAAAACATTCACAGCACTGACAGCCCTCAGACCCCTACAAACACTCCCTGTCCAATCTAAAGCAGTCTTAAACAAGAGATCATACAGCAACACACACAAAAAATAATCCCATACACAGCAGTTTAACCTTAACGATTTTAATAACCAACCACAATTTCTTCCCCTCGGTTTTATATGGAAGGTATCTGTAACCTCCAACTTAGAGGCGAGATAAAGACCTTTTTTGGGTTGTGAGAACCCTTCTGCAAAGATATGGCATGATTTCATTGTAGTTTGTTAAATGGGAAAGCTCAGACTTTGGGTAGCTTTCTTGGAAGATGCTAATTAACAGAACGTGGCCACGGCTGACCTGGCACACTGGTTATCCGTGGGCTGTATTAGCACAGCGAAAAGATTCACATGTAGCACCCTGGCTGGCTTTTTCCTCCAACAAACAGAACACATCAACTGCTAATAAATGCCAGTAATGTAAAAGCTCCGCACGATGTTGGGGAAAGACCCTTTCTTAAATATTTTACCCTAAAAAACCCCAAATAGCAGGTGGAACTTCATGGCTCGGAAGTGCCACTCTCACCCGTGACCACCTGCTTTAATAAACCCTGGGCTGGGGCAACCAGAAGGATGTCGTTATCGTTGCTGGGCTGCTGTAAGCTGGTATTTCAGTGAGCTGCCGGCCAGGCTAAGCGCAGCGAAGGGCGTCTGGCGTATGTCTGAAGGACGTATGTTTACAGCTATATTGAATATTGATCTATGCATACTCCACTGGCAATAAACTCCATAATACGCAGTTGAAAATTCCGACTCGTATATCCTTTCCGTGAAGGCTCAAGGACGGGGGGAGGCCTGATTGCCTCTGTATACGTGAAATTTCTTCGTGTGCATCTTGAAGGAGTTAAAGAGGGAGCGATATATGATCTGCCCAGAGGAGGGGAAAGCAAGGAGCGGTTCCGCAGGTCGTTAAAAGCTATAATAGGAACTATTGTGTATTGTGCTGTGTATCCCCCAAATTTGAAGTGGATGTGCAAATATTTTTTAAGTTAATCACTTATTCTGAAAATGTTTTAAGAACTACTTCAAGAAAAAAAAAAATCGTATAAGAAACTACAAAAAGAGAAATGTCAAGTGTTTTGACTTGCAAGTTTATGAAGAGACCAACACAATTGCATATTGATGTACTGGCAGCCTAAAGGAAACCAGAGAGTCTTTCATACCAGTTATGCCACAGCAGTTCAGAAGTTACTGTATAACTAACACTGCCCAGCTGCCATTTCTTCGCCCTGTGAATCAGGACTAATCAGTGACCAGAAAAGGACTGACCACCTTCCATCTCGTATCAAAGGGTCATGGATGTGGTGCCTCAGGTGTCTCTGATGCTGTTTTTCATCAAAAATAGTAAATTATGTAAAATCCTGTAAACATGCTTCTTACTGCAGGGGTTTTTATACCTGAAAAGGCTGAAGATCCTGAAGTCTTGAGAGCCCTTGCAAGTAAATTAAGACATTTGTTTCCAGACTGAAACTCTCATTATAATTTACATACTTTTCCAGTAAAAGGAAGAAAAAAGCCTTTATTTTCTTTGAGTCCCCAGTGCAGCATCCCTTGTACCTTAATAGCAATTGCACACTCACAAAAGCAGGACCCCAGGAATCAGACTAGCTAGAAAAAACCTTGAGATTTCTTGAATGGCTTCTTTTTCTCTGGGAGTCTTGCAGGAAACAACATAGAACACACCAAAAATACGCACACACCAAGGGAACCCCTGCTGACTTACATTTCAGATTCATACAGTGCCAACATACCCCCATCACCACTGAATTATCATTCAGTTGCCACTAAATTAGTCCAAATTACAATTTCCCAGACCCACTACATCCAGCCCCTTTCAATTAACATAGTAGACTACCTCTCCCTTCCTCACAAAAAAGTCCATATTCCCCCTCACTGACAACTTACACCTATGACTATATTGCTCCCTAATTTACGATCTGCCCAAATAGTTCTGCTTTTACGCATGGACTCCGTTAGCTCTACAAGTAGCAGCAGAACCACCCAAATCAGATGTGTCTCTCCTAATCCCATTTTGCTTCTGACCCTGCATATCCAGCTTCCCAAAGGATCGCCATCCTCCTGTTCCTCCCCTGTAACTCCACCACAAAGCATCTCCACCCAAGCCAAGGTCCACCATCAGCAGTCCCTTCCTTGGCTTTTGCAGTTCGACAGCAGAGGGGACAGTGCAAGCAGAAGAACTTGGACCTTTGCCTCATCTTCCAGCCCTTGCAAAGGCAGCAGCAACAGAGGCAACAGCTTTTCTCGTCCTGACAAGCTTGAGTAGGTCTGCCTTTTCTCAGCCTTGGAGTACGAGGCTGGCTAGAGGCCAAGGAGCAAAGGAGCCCCTCTCATGGCTGTACACAGATGGAAACTTTACACAACGTCCACTTTCTCACATCAGTGGAGACTGGCTGGCCGCTGCCAAGAAGCCACGCTTCTGGTCAGATGGGATTTCCCCAGGAGCCCAAGTCAGAGAACAGCAGTGGTCTGTGCAAAAAGCTCACGGAGGCAGCAGACTTGCCTGGAGAAGACAGCGCCGATCCGTTCATCATCTACATCTCTTCTTGCAATTCTGTCCCAGCTTCCGAGACGACGCTGCTTTTCTTTGATCTCCCCTCTGACAGTGCCCTGTCCCTGTCCTCTTCCCAACTAAATCCAATCCCCTGCTCAGCTCTTACTCCCCCCTGCTACCCCTTTCCTCTCCCCAAATCTAACCAGGTATCTACATCACAGAGTCAGGAGCTGAACGACTTCCCCAAGCCAGCCAGCCAGATTTAGCCCATCAACACAAGACGTACAGCCTCCGAGTCATATTTCCAATACTTTAGGTGAAACACTGACTTTTGAACAAGAAAGGAAAAGAGGCAGAAGCCAGCGTGAATTCTGATACATCCCAACCAGAGTGCAAGTGAAACCTGCAGACTAATTAAACATTGCCTCCAACACCTCCACTAAACGCTGTAGCTAACACACTGTTGGGAGATTGCTTCATCTTTCTTGATCACCTCCCAGAGCATTTCCCCTTGACCGAAGTTGAAAACAGGCTCTGCAGCCCCGCTGCTCTAAGGAGCAGGACCTGGATGCTCCCACATTGCTCCGTAGCTGCAGGATGGGCGCAGCAGGGGCGCAGCATCGGGGTCTGCTTGAGCCCACTGGCACGTCGGCCTGTGGGGTCTGAACCAGCAGCACTTAACGCCCAGGCTAACACCCCAAATCCACATGAACTATAGTCAAACATATACAAAGACAATTAATACTGTGGCAAACTTAGTTTAACAACACTGCAGATTTTATTTTCCCTTCCTAATTGAGACTCCTTAGAGCCAGTCTTGCAAACGAACACGCACATTCTGGGCATGACAGCTCTGCCCCGAGAGCTTATTTGCTCTGCTTAAACCCAGGAGCGCAGTTCTCCAGAGCTGAAAACAAGAAAATTATTACTCTACAAAAATAAAGTTACAGAATTATTGCAATTAGGTATATAAAATGAGAGGGGGGAAAGCATGCTGAAGTCAAAACATAACAATAATACTTAAATAACCTTATAAAATTAACATGGGCAAAATATGCAGAGCAAGCCCAATAACCAGCTTTTAAACTCACCACATAGCTGGAAGATAGAAACAAAATTGTTTCTATAAGACTTAACATTTCTCTGAAATTACCACCCTAAAAGTATGCCATCACCCACCACTCTGCTTTCCAACACAGGATGAACAGACGTATTGAAAATATGTATTATGTACATGAACTTAAACGTATGAAGGAAAAGAAAAAAGGAAAAAGAAAAAAAAAACAAATAAAAGAGAAGAGACTCAAATACTTTGATGTTTCGTGTTCAGCTGCAGTGAGCGATGGGTGACAGAGCAGGGAACCAGACACCCGCTTCTGTTACATTAATATTAAACTTGTTCTACTAGAAAAAACACAAAACCCCTTCACTTTAATTAGCTTCTGTAGCATTGCAAAAGGTTTAACCTCCAGCAATGCCTTGGTCCTTTCATTTGTGGTCCACATCCTATGAGTCACAGAAATAGGTCAAAGCAGCCAAGGAAAAGGAGCTGGGGACATCCCCAGAAAGCACACCGGCCGCGATGGTCTTATGTTTACGGATGGCCCTTTGACAAATTGAATATTCCCCGTCTTCCCCAGTTGTTATACTTGCACGTTTCTTCGCTGCTTTTAACACAATTCACAAATGGACTTCTTGGTATTTTGGCTTTTGGTCAGTCAGAGGATGAGAGATGCCGTGAGCTTGGCACAGCCACAGCAAAGTTTGAAGTTTTTGAGGCAGAACATCAAAAGTATGACTTTAGAGGGAACAGAATCAGTTCTGGGGAAGATATAAGCAACTAACCACAGTGTCACACCTTTTCTGAGAAACTGGGGGGGCGGGGGGGGAAGAAGAGGAGAAAACAAACACTGGGAAAAGCACGCAGAAAAACAGGATGCCTAATTCTTCCCTTAAACCACTGTGTTTAGGTTCAGGTCAGCCTCCAATGGCAGTACACGATGATGGAACAAGTTGACCTTCTCTGGCATAGACATGATTTCTCAAGCAAATTAACCTTTTTCTCACCTACAGACAGAACAACAAAAACAAAACAAACAACCCATAAATCAACCAGTAAACCTGTTATTTTAGAAGAGACAGAGTAGTGAAGTAAATTCTTCCAATATGCCCTTACATCATTCATACAGACAGAAAAACAATTACAAAGCAAATCAGATCCTTTCTTTAATTGATTGCACTCAGAAGTTCTTTCCTCAAGAAGAAAAGTTGCCAAAAAAAAATCAACCAGCATTTCAATTCCAGGCATCAGTGAAAACATAACCACCTCTGGATCGTTGTTTTTCTTTCCAGCAGTCTCTACACTACATGAAAGACATTAAAACAGTGTTGTGAGTCCCTTCTAAAGTGAGGTTTCTATTTATTGTTTCGGGTTGCTACACACACGAAAGATCATTAAAAATGCAACCTGTATTTTTTGGGGGGTTGAGATTTTTGGGGTTTTGGGTTTTTTGTTAAAATGTTCTTTTTTTAGCAGGAGGAGGAAGACACATGCGACACGCAATATGCCTCTCCACGCCAAGAAACAAATCTCAAGCAGCATCAGAGCTCAAGAGTGCAGGTGGGAAATCCGCTCCGGGCTTTGGAAAGAAGAGCTAGAGGAAAGCAGCAGGTTAAAAATCAAAACCCTCCTGTCACCTCCGTGATCAGCCTTGGCCGTGCCCTGGTAAGTGACACGGAGCTTCAGCGGGAGCTGGATAGCAGATCCTACTCCATAGCGATGACAGCTCCAAAACCCAGGTGGACACAGGCTAACTGAAGAAAAACCCAGTTAAAGCCAGGGGAAGCCTAGATTTTCCACATTTAGCACAAAAAGCAAAGTCAACCCATGCTGCTGATGAGCATTGCACTCGTTCAGTTTTGAACAAGGCATTAATTCAAAGCTTTTGTCCCTAAATCCTAGTCTGGTGAGTTCAGGTCCAACTTTCAGCATAGTCTTCCTCACTAAACAGCTGTCACGCATCGTCCTAGCCTCTCAGTCCAAACACCATTGAAAATATCCTGGCACTCGCTGACAAAAAAGGCTTTGATACACACTTGACCCTCCACAGCACTCCTCTCAGCTCCTTCCTGCAGGTTTTCCTGGAGGAAACCCTAGCCCCTTCATGTAACCCAACCTGCCACACCACCTACGCCTCCGTGCGCTGGAACGGCGTTAAGATGATTGCCCCCATTTCAGCGCATACAACATGGCAGTGCCACCATTGCCACCTTGCAGGGCTGCTGCAGCTCGGCAAGCATAAGGTTATTGGGAAAGAGGAAAACAGGTTGAAGTCAGATTTTTTTCATCATTTGAAGTTATCTGAGTGTAAGAAGTTAGAGCAGAGTTGTATCCCTAATTAAGAGTGCTTCTTTGTGAAGAGGCTCAGGCTCCCACCCCCTGCGCTTCAGAGGCTGGGGAGATACAGCTCCAGTCCCCAGAAAAGCAACTGCTGAGAAGAGTCAGCTCTTTCCCCGTGGCCCTTCACTACAATCCAAAATAAAATTTCTTATCATGATCTGTCCAGTCTCTTCCCATCATTTGCTCAAGAACTTCCTTTCATTTACCATTTCATCTTTTTTCCAGGTACAGCTTCTGTCCCCTTGCCTTGCACACAGCCTCTCCAATTCTCTCAGACTCTGCCTTGAATTGCTGCTTCTTATCTTCTAATTAAAAAGATGCAGTGATCTGGATTGAAATCCTATTGAATTACCTGAGACAAAGTGGTCTAATGGAAAGTACACCCAAACCCAGAAATATTTTTACTGTGTCGAGTACCTGATTTCAGATCACAGCATGCTTTGGCTGAGTTGGATGTGGAACTAATACAAACACCCAGGCAAAAGCCACCAGAAAGTGCTAATCCTTCTGCTGGAAAATGTTTCTCATGTTGAGGTTAGGTTACAGCCATGGCAGAGATACCTGATAAATTTTTTTAAATTATATCCCACTAAATGATTATCCATTAAGTGAAGATGTGTCTTTTGCACTAAAAGCTTTAGTACTCTATATAACTAACGATAAATTAAAGCTGGCCACGTAAATAAGCAAGATATGGGTTGATCCAATTTTACACTTTACTGAAAAAAGTGACAGATTAATCAATTCAAATACACTACGGAAATATTTATTGTGAGAACCACCATTTACAATTAGAGCTTTCTCCCCCTCCAAACAACTACTTATTTGTGAAGAATACTTCTTCCAATGTGAACAGAAAGCATGTGTTCTGATTGCAAATTTTCACTTGAGATTAAATGCCAGAGAAAAAAAAAAAGAGGTTTAAGTTGTTTTCATTTAACACAAGAAATCTTCGCTCTCCTTTTTGTCTGCTGCCTTTCTGGGGAAAAATGCAGTAGGTGGAAGACAGAAAATAAAAAGCAATGAAGGTAAAGACATGTTTTCATGTTGCACTTTATAAAAAATTAAATACACTCAGCTGCATCATTTACTGTGCTTGAAAGTGTTTCTTGAAATCACTTGGCATTTCAATTTTATTTTCCAAAATATATGTACTCAGAAATTACGATAAGCAGATGAATCTAATCATTCAATAGAGAGGAAAAGGAGCATTACATGAAAAAACAAAACTTAATAAGCCATGACATTGATGAGGTCACTTAAAGTCAATATTTTATTAGATGTGTTAATTACATATGATAACACAAGGACTAGATAAAGATATGGAAGAACAAGACAAATACCTTCAGAAAGTTTCAAGACTAATGCTATGTTAAATGCATTGGTAATTGATTTTATGTGGTTACAAAGTACATTTAATGGAAGCAGCCTTTGGGAGTTCTCAGGAAATGGTTTTCCAGGTCTAGAAGAGCCCAGGGCTCCTCTGGAGTCCGTTTCAAGACCTTCGCGTTGATTAACTTCTAGACTTTATGCTTATCAATCTAAGTTGGTTCTTTTTAAGGAAATTTATGGAAGCACCAGAACTGCAATATTTGTGTTGAGACCCATGTCCCAGGGCCTTTGGCAGGTGCTGCCTTCCCCCTGCCATGGGTGCTTGCTGTGCTGCTGCTCAAGGCTCAGCACCGTCGATGTGGCTGAGCAGCAGTGACTAACCTGTCACAAGCCACTGCCCTCTCCTGCCAGCCCACAGATGTCTGGTAGGAAAGCCAGTCCTCAAATGTGATGTTTCTGGTGATTACCGCTGCTGGCTAGAGATGTCTTCACAATCCACCTAAATTCCCCTCATCCATAGCTTTATTAAAGTCCCAGAAGTGGAGTGCCTGGCCGCCCACTGAAAGTTTGGGTCCCGTCTTTCAGGACATGGAAGCCATGCAGCAGCTAGTCTCCCTTCCTTCGCCAGCTGCTGTTCTTGCTCACAGCACATGCTACTGCCTTTCTTCCAGGTACAGCTGCATCTTACGGACAGAAAATCCTCTTCATTCCTTGCACTACCACCCATCTCTAGGCAGTTTGCTTCTACAGCTGGTGTGACCTTCTCTGGGTGGTCCCTCTCACGGACCCTGATGACACATTTCCCATCACTCTGTGCCTGCCGCAGCCCTGAGCGACCTCAGCATGATCCAATATAAGCACGTTTCACCAGAGACCTACGGACATGGCCACGGCCAGGCTGGCTCTCCTCACTGCCCAAAGGGATTCCTTAGACTGTAGCCATCTGCCGAAATCACTCTGCAGCAGACTGTCCCACCAGTAAACCTGAAGTCCTACGCAAAAGGCTGTTTCCTCAGGTCTGTAGTACACGTATCTACTCCCTTCTCCGCATTGAGGGAAAGCCGGACGCTTTACTCATTCCGCAGAGCATCCACCCACTGAACACCCCTGCCAGCAACTGAGTCCCTTCACTCTGGTGCAAGTCTCACTGGACCCATCAGATTGCCACCGCGTTTGCTGAGCCACACATTGCCTGACAGACAAGGAGTCCGTGTTCATAGGGTGAAGTGACTCTTTATTGCTAATTTATCCATTAAAAGTACTCCCTGTGCAACTCACATACCACTGCAAAGTCAAACCCTGGTCCAGCGGGTTCCCAAAGCAGTGAGTTAGATGGACTGATGCCATTTTACTTTTTTTTTTTAATTCCACTCCAGCACGATCCAACTAAATGCTCCACTCCTTTCCAGGGAACACAGCCCATGATCGTGCCTGCTCCATGGCATGAGCGGCAAAGCCTTTCACAGGAATCGCTGTGCCCCAGGGTTGGTGGCAGCGGTGGGAATGCCCCCAGCGTTCCTGCTGCGGAGATCCTCCACGCGTGGCAACAGCGCGCCAGCGCTGCACCTGCGCTGCTCCCACCTCCGTCGTTTTCCATGAATTCACCCACTTAGGGCTGGGCACCAGCTCAGAGAAAGAGTACGGCTGTAGCCCGGAGGGCAAGAGCAACAATCCTCATTGAAGGAAAATAGTTGTAGTTGTGAGAGTGCTCAGGTGCTCAAAATGAGGCAGATGCTTAAACCTTCAGCTGAGACAACGTCAAAGTGAAAGGCTAAAATCTGAGCCACACTCGTGGATGTTCTGAAAGCGGTTATTTCCTTGCTGCGTACAGCCCTACGGTGGGTCCTGGCTGCA
This sequence comes from Balaeniceps rex, assembly GCA_013401315.1. Taxonomy (NCBI): domain Eukaryota; kingdom Metazoa; phylum Chordata; class Aves; order Pelecaniformes; family Balaenicipitidae; genus Balaeniceps; species Balaeniceps rex. Next base: position 97,820 of record VYZW01019329.1, on the reverse strand, counting down.
GGAATTATTTTCAACATCTGAAGTATGGGAAGATGATGGCATTTTGTAAGGAGTAATTCTTGAGCAAGGCTTCTGTAACAGCAGTTACGACTGGGGAGGCAGGTGTGGGGGAGAACCAGGACTGCAGTCTGTAAGGATTTCACTGGGATTAATGTTCAACAACAACTTAGAAAACAAGTAGATTGGATTTTAGCAGAGCAAGGTTGGGAGACTAAGCGCAGGGTGAAATTCAACATGGTAAAGCTGGGGAGAGAAAGGACACTGAGGCAATAGAAAGTCTTCAAAGATAAATTAACATATGCCCAAGGGTTACGCACACCACCTCGCAGTAATTGCACAGGGAATGTTGAAGTTGTTTTTCCTATTTTATTTTTAAAGCCAGTGTGAAGGAACAGAGAAATGTAAAAGTAATCAACAGTGGAAAAAAAAGGCAGACACGAGTTATAAAACATCAAATACAGAGCAGGATCGGAACAATTGCATAATGAAGTTGAGAGCATAAAAAGCGATAAGAAAAGCAAAGGCAGTGAATGAAAGGAAACTTTGCAGGGAGGTAAAATAAAATTAGAACAGTTTTCAGGTACAGTGCAGAAACAAGAGGCTGGAAAAGCAGCCCAGGTATCCGCCAGAGCAAGGGCAAGATGTTATCCAAAGAAGTGACCATGTTAAAAGACTGAATTATTGCTTTATGGTTTGGAAAGTAACTAAGATTTAAACCTTCTCACAGAAGAGAGCAGGGAAGAAATAAGTCCCAATGAGTTTTCTGTACTGCTGTTAATTAACGTCCTGAGGACCCTTCCAGGCAGCGTGATGGCTGCTGGGCAAACATCTGCAGCAAGCTGACCTGGTCCTGAGGACGAGGTGACAGCAAACATGACCCTTTGCCAAGAGGTCTGCTGACCCCAGCGAGCTCAGGCAGCTACAACCAGCCAGCAGGCACACACGGGCCTGCCAGAATCAAGGCTTCCTACGGCGAGTCCTTTCCTCAGGAAGCCCTAACATGAAACAGGCTCCAAGCCACAGCCTTTAGAAAGGGCGAGAGGGATATCGGTAGCTTTCACAGACAGAAGGTGCCGTTAGACCGCCTTGCTAATTCACAGCCCCAGCCGGAAGGAACGGAGTTTGCCTTTTGCTCCGAAGTCACTAAGTTTCTCCCTGATGGAAGACTTCCAAATTCATGGACTAAAGCACATGGCCTTACAGCTCAGCTAGGTGTGTCCTGTGTCCCAGGGGACACCACGCATGTAATAAGGTGCACTACAGACACTGGCCATATTTTCCTCCTTGGGCCTTCCCAAGACAGAGCTCTTCACGCCCAGGTGGAGCTTACCAAGGCAGGCAAGCTTGCACACATGCTACCTCCAACCCAGCAAGGGCCACCTCTGCTGCTGCCCCACACCAGACAAAGGTAACCTCCACCGCCTGGGGTCTACCAGCAGCTGCACCCCAGCCACAGGGGGACTGTCGGTGTCTTATTGCATTTTCTTTTGAAAACAGCTCACACCCTTTAGTTGAACAGTTTTTTCGGCACTATACAGCTTGAAGGACACATTCTCCCCAAATTTAAGATGCTGTTTCAACTTCTCCTTTCATTCACATGATCTCTTCTATTAAAGTAACACTTTAGTGAGATGGACTCACAAGAAGCAACGACGGAGCCATGGGGACTAAATCACTGACAGAGATTCAGAAGCCAGCTGGGGATCAAGCGTTTCAGCCAGCCTCCCTCCACGGATCAACCCTTCTGCCCAAGTCTAAAAAAGTATTAGTGGGTTTATACTTTTCTCGGGTACTAAAGGCATCAACAGCAGATGGAAAGCAGAAACAGGACAGAAGTGGTGGATTTGGTTCACTGTGCTTGTTATTTGACTTCTAGGTGGCGGTCAGGCTCTCCTGCCTATAGATACAACATGTTTTGCCCTTTCCTGTAAAGGCACAAGGAGTCATCTAGTCATTGAGAACACACGGGTTTACATTCTACATGTCAAACTAGCATGGTAGCCTCAAATGCGATTCAAACGCTCACCAAGGCGATTCTCTGGAGATCACCCATCGCTCCCTCGCTGCCCCGTGCTGGCATTACTTGCCAGGATGGATGCTGAGCGAGCTCCGGCAGTTGCTCCCAAGCAGTGTCTGCTCCGTGGTTCTCCCCACAGGAGATAGCAAGACACCAACCTCATTAGCATTGATGTTTATCAAGTTGCCTCAGTTGTACTTTGAGCCTCAAGGTCATTTTAAAAATTAGAGAAACATCCTTCATTCGGTATCTTGGTTTTGCAAGTATTTCAATGACTAAGGAGAGCTGTGAAGCTGCAGGTGTTTGGTGCCATATGCATCTGTCTTTGAAGCTGTAAACAAACAGCAGGTCTTTCACCTCATACGCTTGCCTAAAAAAGTGGAACTACCTGGGCTGAGCGCTCTGTATCTTCCTTCTGCTGCCACTAGAGGGAGAAACCTATTCCTGGGATCTCATGGCTTCCAGGCTATTTTTGGAATAGAATCAGAAATATTTGTTATATGGGGAAAAAAACGTTTGTCCATTTGCAATAAGCACGGACAACGCAAATGGAGAGCCTCGAAAAAGAAAGTGGGATAAACATTTCCCCCCCCCGCCCTCAAATAAACTCCAATTACAATCCTCAAACCTTGTGAATTAAAACACTGCTGCAATTGTTCGTCTTCACTGGTAACACAAATCCTTCTACTGTGTTTGCTCCATTGCATCCAGGGCAGGGGAGGCCAACAGGAAGAAAGGCGAATACTGGGTTTCTATCAATATAGGAACAAAGGATGTTTTCTAGTGGCTTAAACTAATTCTGATTAAAAAGCCATAAAATTTTCTATTAGCAATAAGGAACACTGGAAATTCCTTCTGGACTGAAAAAATCCTAAAGTAGCATTTAAATAAACTAAAAATTCTAGAATTCTGGATTTGCACCCCCCCTTCCTTGTCTTATCCTAATTCAACCGAAACACTCATATTGATGAGCACTCCTTACGTCACTATATTTTAAACACTTGAACTAATAATGATTGCTTTTGATAAGTATTTATAGCAGTGACAAGGTCATTCCACTGGTATAGAAAACATCTTTGCAAAACATTTTCAAAGATGGGTGCAGAAAACTTTACCCAATGAAAGCCACCCTTCCTCCTTAAGTACAAAATGTCTCAGCCTCAGACATGCTGAGTAACCAATGAAAAGTGCTTTGAAATACGGGCTGCTGGTAGCCAGCAGTGAGCAACCAGACCTGGCTCGTGACACAGAACATGACAGTCAGAGGGGAAAAAAGGCTGTTTTCCCAGACAACAGGGCAGTCTGCAGATTCAGGACTTGACCACATTCTTTCTGGGATACTCATTGTCCTTTTTCCTCTACAAAAAGGAGCAGCAACACTGACCCTTAAGGTCAAGAAGAATGAATCTTTGCAAATCTCGGACTTCATTGAACTGCAAGTGCAAACAATACCACATTCCTAGAGAAAAACTTATCCCAAAATTATTCCTTCCTATCCTTTAAAGGCAAAGGGGCTCTTAACTAATCATGGAATAATTTTGTTTGGAAGGGGTTTCTGAAGGCTCTCTGAGCCTTCAGAAACAGGGCCAGCTTCAAAGGCAGAGCCTCTTCCATTTAAGCTTTGAGTATTTAATTCTTCACTGCAAGGACACACTGGTGACTCACATTCAGCTTTTCTACCAGGACCCCCAGGTCCGTGCCTGCGAAGCTGCTCCTCAGCCAGTCCCCAGCCTGTACGGTTGTATGGAGTTACTCCAAACCAGGCGCAGGACGTTGTCTATGGTGGCCTTCGTGAGGGTTGTCAGCTCATTTCTCCAGCCTGCCAAGATGGTGTTGGAAGGCAGTGCTGCCCTTCGACTTGTTGACTGCTTCCCCCGGTTTGGTGTCATCCCCACAGCCATCTCATGCCTACAGAGCCATAGACCTCTTGCGTACGGTGCCAGGGCCAGAAGACTGGCTAAACCCACACAAATAGGAAAAGCTTTTCCTAGCTTATCTGCCCCAAATTCCTACTGCAGTGGCCAAGGTTAGCAACTGATCCCTCTTACGTCCACTGAGTTTCATCCTAAAGAAATGTATCTTGCCTATATACTTTTGACCAGAAGGCTACCACTCACCATTTGCCCTATTGTCACTGTCCTATAGCTCAGGCATTAGTTTAGATACTGCTCTCCATCACACCCAGCCTAAGCTCTGCCTCTCCTCACCATGCACTAAACTAGGAAAACCTTGTTATTCTAATTCTCATAGAGATAAAAAAAGCTTAGATGAGCAAACCAGCTGAAGACTTCCACCTGCAGAGGCTGGCACTGAGGCATGGAGAGGGGAAGCACATCCTCCCCATCAGCCACACACCTGGGGAGCCAAAGCATCAAGTAAAACAGGCTTTTCTTTTCCTGCTGCTTCCCTTGATGCTTTTTCAGACCAGCTGCAATACCTCCCTCACTGGATGTGAGGTCACTTTAGCACTGTTCCTGTAAAAAATGACAGAAACCAAAACTGATACTAAAAGTTCTAACTCATCACCCATCACGTCTCCGTTATTTTGCTGTTGTCATAGTTGTGAGGATAGTGGCGTTTGGGATTTTAAAAACGCAGCTATATTTGTTTCATCCAAGTGATTTTCTCCTCCTGTGATGACTTCATATCAGAAAGCTTAAGACAACATTCCAGATTTTTTCCCCCCTTTTGTGTGCATGTGTCTATATATGCATACATATATATAAAATAGAAAACATTCCACAGTAAGTTTTCCTTTCTGAAGAGATTTCCACCAGCCTTACAGAGTAACAGCATATGTCACTCAAACGTTTCCTTTAACTGCAAAGTTTGTGTCAAAATCTGTTCTGAAACAACTCTACAGTGTGTACTTCACATAACCCTGAGTTACAGGTTAGGCTGCATTTTAAGTATGAAATATTAAGTGAGATCATAATAGTTAAATCACTGCATTGTCATTCCAACACTAGCTCAGGTTGGCAGAGCTCATGCTCAATGATGTCACCGTTCATACCTTGCTGCAGCAGCGAGCAGAGCCCAGCTCGCATAAATTAGCTTCAATCAACGAGAAGTATTAACATTTTTTATCTTTACCTTGGAGCGCACTTTGAATTATCAGTTGCTTTTTAGTGTGTTAAAAATGCATATGGGTGAGTTAAGTGGCAGGTCAAAATATACTGCAGTGACAAACTGCAGAAGCACGGTCAGCACGCTGGAAGCCCAAGGGACTAGAGACAGCAAACCCCCCTCACGATCAGTAACACTTCAATAGGGTCCAAAAAGTGCCATCCAATTTGTAGGTTGGCAAGACTATCAAAGCCCAGCCCTGAAATAGCAAGGACAGCTGTAGGATGGATTTCGCCATCCTTCCACACATTAAACACCGTCCCACTTTGCATCAACTCCCACTGAAATAAATAACTCAAGAACTACGCAACATAAATAACAGCAGAATGGTTAGGGGAAAAAAAAAATCATCTCCATCTTCTAAAAATAGCTTCCTTTTGGCTAAGTTGTTCCTTTATGTCTTTCCTTGGGAAAGCAGTGAACAGAATACTGATCGGGAGCCACTGGCGGAGGCTGCCTCAGGAGCATCGTTAAGAGGCACATTTCTCCCAGAGCCTCCTGTTTTTCATGCGGAGGAGAGGGTGTTTTCCATCTCCTTTTTCTCAAGGTTGGAGCGGTGACTGCCCGCTCCCTGCTCCTCTTCACCCATTCAGCTCTCCAGGCTTCCTCTACCCAAGACACGAAAGCTCTGCTCAGTGCTCCTCTAGGGCTGGCTGAGCTTCTGAGCTCCCACGGGAAACCCAGCACAGCCCCGGCACTTGCTCTGGTCTTGCAGGGAACTGCCAACAGGACCTATAGACACACATGGGAGGGAAGTCGCATCTAAACGGTCTGCAACAGTCCTTCACTGGGTCATCTCAACTCCACGCTGTCAACTCTTACATTCACAAGTGCAACGGCTACATCCTGACCGGGGTTAAGCTGAGGAGTAGCCATCCTCGCTCTGCTCTGTTTCCACAACAAAGTTTCCCAGACCAAGTGAAGCTCTCCTCACATCAGCACATTTCAAGTCAGGCATGGCCAGACCAAGTTCGTGCAAATAAGCTCTTCTCCACTGCTTTGAGAGCTTTCCGTGGTTTGCCCCCAAAGCAGAAGAGACTTTAAAGTCAGTTTACATCTTAATACAAAAATGAAAACTGATTTCAAAGGCATTTGGAGGGGGACGTCGCCATCCTCTCCTCCCACAGGCTGAAGCCGCTGAGATTTGCAATGCTGTTGGGACTTCACCCAGAGGCTGCAAGGGGATGGGAGTTTTGCTTTTCCATACAACATCCTGAGCTCCTCCGGAAGAAGAGCTTGGGCAACCAAAATGCCTTATTGCCCCACATTGCGATGTTTTCCAAATTTCCCAAAGCACGCTGAAATAGAGGAAAAAAAAAATGTCCGTGCTGGTGATGCTTGAGCTATATGGGCTGTTAGGGAAGGGAGTGACAGGAGTCAGATGCTGCGCTAAGCATACGCTTATAGCCAAATAAATGGACAAAAGGTCAAATCAAAGACCATCCACATTCGAGGTTTATTTCAGGACCCCTTCTTCTATCACTACTAGGGGAGCCACAGCCCTTTCAGAAACAAGCTGTTCCTGCTATTGCTGGCTTTGGACAAAAAGCACACTGCTGCTAACCTCTTACATAAAGTGAGCAGACAAACAGCTGAATTGCTGACCCCTAATGGCCTTTTCCCTAGGATTTGTGGGTTTGCACAAAGAAGCCAACATTTTACATGCAGCCCTCGATGGAGTTTGGAATTGTGCAGAAACGCTGTTTGGAGTGCGCACTCTTAACCCAATTGTTTGTGTAGAATGTTCCTCCTCTGGATGCCAAACACCGTAGGTCTCCGGGTTATTTTTTTTATTTTGTTTTTTGAGCTGTTTGGCCATATACAACTTTGAAACCCTGTCTACCCCTCCACTGCCATTAACATTGCAATATCAGGATGGTCTGCAGTCAGGGACGTTCCTCTCTGTTACGGTCCATCCTCTTTTTTCAGCTGGGCACTCAGAGCTCGGTAGATATGAGCCCCAAAATTATTAAACACTTCTTGGCTACAAATATGCAGGTTTTCTGACTGAACACAAGGAGCAGGCAGTGATATGCATCAGGTTTATTTTATGAGTGGGAGATATTTAGCAAGAGCAGTTGACTCGGTCCGAGTTTTGAATAAACAATTCTCTTCATCCTTACTTGCAAGCTGATTGATTTAACAGATTTTTATAAACTTCTGTCAATTGGCAACAGATATAGAACATCCGTAAGGAAGTACCATTTCCCTTTGAGTGGAGAACCACGGGCAAACCTCGGGCACAAGGTGCCAGCCTACAGTAAAGCAGGACCTTGCCATTAAGCCAGCCCCAGTGCCTCCAGCAGCCTGCCCCCAGTAGATCCATTAAAACCACTCGGAGACGAAGACAAAAGCATGCACTGCAGCGGAGTACTTCAAGGACACCACACTAGCCGATACCAACACGCTGGATGTTTTCAAGCACCCCCAAATAATCAAGCCTTGCACCTCGGAGGATGAGACGGTGCAAGCGATCCAACAGCCCAACTGGTGTATTTACACAAGCTAAGGACGAAAGCACGGAACACTACAATACTCGAATTCAATGACAACAAAACAGCATTCAGGCATGACAGCAGGCACAAAAATCACCATTGTACGTTTGGTTTCCAATCGTTTGAGCTCTGAGCTACTAAAAACTACAGTGTATATTATCCCGTACTCTTCAGCTATACTAAATCCTACCTTCGCGTTTTTGTTTTAATTCAAAGACACACTAATTGTTGTGAACACACAAAGTATTACCTGGAATAACACTTCAAATGCAAATTAAGGGCTCTGTAAAATTATTGTAATGCAAGACTACCATGGTTTATTAACAGCAGATTTGCAAGGTTAATTTTCAATTATGTATTTCTTATTAGTTTCCTAGCTGTCTTGCTATTATTAAATTTAAAGAGGAAGATACTTTCAATGTGTCCAGCTTCTGTGGCATTATTACTGATAATTATTCCTATTTTCCAATTTGTGTTACTCTCGTGTCTTGCAAAATTCGTAATTAATGAGCAAATAATTATAGCAGCACTTACTAGAGCTGCTTTAGTTAAAGCTGTGTCAGCTTTTGCATTAGAATCCCCATTTTTCAAGGGTTTATAACTCAAGCATAAAAATTCACTCTGGGCAGAGCCTTGTTATAAGAGCTGTCTGCTGAGCATGATGTTTTGTTTTTAAATGTTTCTAAGCAGCATTATTTGGTTCCTTTTTTAAGTTATGGACATTTAAAATAAAATGCTAAGCTTCCAAGGACACTGAGTTTACAGCTCTCCATTTTTCCATGCTCCAATGTCTCTGAAATAAAGACATTTTATTTTAAGGTGAAGGCATTCACCTTTCAAAATATGAAATAAGATGCCTCAGCATCTCCAAAGACCAGAACCAGGTTTTTAATGCCTGGTGGTCATTAGCTTTACAAAATAGACACAGAAGAGAGCTTGACATTCAGGGATGTTTGTGCTGATCCCAACCAGTTAAGCATTCACGCACATACTCAATTAAGGCACATGAGTGGTCCTTAGGAGTCAACAGGGCTGGCCACGCTCTCCGAGATGCACGAGCATTCACCACCCCGATTCAGCAAAACAAAGCGTTTCTTTTGGCGCAAGTTTTAGGCTGTCCCTATTCATCGCAAACCATCGTCCACACGCTTGGGAAAACTGAGCATCACGGGGTTCAGTTCTTCAGGATGCTGAGGACCCGGCAGCCCTTAAACCCACAGGGCTTAAAAGGCTCAGCACCTTCTTGACAAGGAGCTCAGCATCGTACAGTGTCCTGGCTGGTGCCAGTGTAAAACTTATCACAAAACTGTTGCTTCTCTTTTGTCTGGAAGAGGAAGCCCAAAGGGGAAAAGCAGCAGAGTCCAAACCACCAGGTTTCCATACAGCCCGTGCACTTTGCCACCCAATAAAATTCGATAGTGACAGCCCTAGAGCAAACAGATTCGGCAAAATTTAGGCACTGCAGGAGAGTTCATCACAGCCGCTTCCCCTAAACATCCTACGTGGTTGGCCATCCAAGAAAACACCGAACGCACCCCGTCACTGCTGCCTGGCCTTCTGCACGCCTCCTCCTGCAAAGGGCCTCAGAGCCATCACCGAGCTCCTGGGAAGCCACCCTTGGAGCTGTTTGACCTCAGTACTGAGTTTAATTAAAGCAAGACCACTGTAATTCAGCGAACAGGGAACGGCAACAAGTCAGCAGTGCTGCGCGTATCAGCTCTAGTTCATTTTATGTAAACTTTAAAGAGCAGGGTGGATTGAGACACTTCCAGCAGCAAACAAACAGCAAAAACGCACAAAAAGAACAAGCATTCCTGGGAAACGTGGTCAGAGAAAAGGCAAAAAACAGAATGGGGAGACCTACCTGCACCAGCCGCAGGAAGTCACGGAAAACAAGGTTTGTCCTCTTGAAAATGCAGGTGGTTTGTCCCTTAAGCCTCCTCACCAGGAGAGGGCCATATGGACTCCGGGCACCTTTTATTTGCTTTCCTTTGACTGCTGTCAGCTGAGGCTATTCACACCCTCGTTTGGTATAATTATCTCCTCATGTTTGAGTTAATTTCTAATGAGGGAAACCCATTTCTTAATCTATTAGTCAATCCAGAGCCATGGCACTGGAGCCTCTTACCACAACGGCCAAGGGGGTGCAAATACACCTCCTCACCTCGTGGCCAGGCCATATTTTACAAGCCCATACTATCATTAGCAAAGGCACCCACAGTTTGCAGACCTCGCCGTGTTACAGGAACGCTGATATCTGTATTTCTGCAGAGCACGTATGCAGAGCCTGGCCCAACCACGTTTTTAATCTATAATAAACCCTTGCCACATAAACCAACTGTTCCTCCCCGTTTTAGGTGCCTGTCTATCTTTCAGGTAAATATTTTCTCTTGCTGACCTAGCGGCATGAGCTTCCCCAGTTACGATTAGTTTGCTGTATCTGGTCGGAGGAATCTATACGTGCTGATATTCCCTAGTTGCTGATGGCCTCGCATCTTGACTGTAACCATGGTGCTGCTGGATTTATCATGGCTGCATGGCACAATGTGTATCTCATTATTCTTTCCTGGCAGCTTTGTATAGCTTTTATTTAGCTGTAAAAATAATTTACATTTCTTGAGCATCTGAATTAAAGATAAAATAGAACCATGACATCGAGAGCTGGAGATTTTATGCAAATTTATTTATAAATATAAATCACATTTAGAATGCAAAATTACACAAATGTCTCCTACAAATCGCCCATCTCTCAAAGAAATTAATTCTTTACTTTTTTAAGAATAATGCCTTAACATATGATCTACACAGTTGCAACGTGAATGGAAACTCGGTAGAAAATCCGAAGCGGAACGTGGGTACCCTGGGCTGCAGATGAGATCAGTTATGTGACAGGGAATTTTTTTCACTTCTGTGTCACTGACTTGAAATTGCCGCAGGTCACCAGCCCGTGGCACTCTCCGTCAGCTGCTCCCGGCCTGGGATGGAATTCCGGCTCCACTGAAGTTCCCGGCAAACCCTTGGTTGGCTTTCCTGGGGCCATGCTGTTCGGCTGGGGTAGGTGACGTGCGGGAAGCGCAGCAACGTCACGAGTCCACCTCATAGCCACCACGTACCCACGCCACACACACAGCCCAAGCACCTGGCCCAAAGCGGAGTTATTCAAACATCCCAGAATAACATTTCTGGGAAAACCCGGCAACGTGCATCTAATTCCGATACATCCGAACATCATAAAGCCAGGTATTTTTTATTGTCTTTTGGGATTTCAGAATGGTATAGAACACGTTTTTTAAAGTGGGATAAAAGCGATGGGGGTTTCCCTGACTATAAAGCTACTTCGAGCAAATAATTTAACAGCAGTTATTCTGATTTCCAAATGGTCATAGATTTGGAATATAAAGTCCTACGGTTGGACTTGACGATCCTAAAGGTCTTTTCCAACCTAAATGATTCTATGATTCTAAATATGGCTTCATAAAACGTCTTTTAAAACTTTTGACAGTTTCTTCCTGCCATAACCTCAGGCTTTTCCTTGCAGCCCCTTCTGGTGCTTGGTTATTTTAACATTCTCTCCTCTTACAGAAGACCTCTGCTTTATATTTGTGGGGGGGAAAAAAAAAGCCTGGATGTTTTCTTGACTTTCCAATAAAATAATCCATATGAGGTCTCAGTTTTGACCAACAATTTCAGTACAGCATCCCTTCTACTTGGTGGAAGCAGCACCCAAACCATCTCAGAAATCTCCGTGCTTCCCATCCTTCTGCCACGCTGAATTCTCCGCTGTGCAGTCCTAATCCCATTGCACTGTGTCAAAAAAAAAGAGTAGAGAATTGTTTCCTAAAGGAAAAAAAAAAGAAAAAACAGCATAAAAATATTAGGTAGCAATGCCCTGCTCTTGCTTTAGCTCTGCTTCCATGTTGAGGCCAAATACAACTCTTGAATCAAGAGCAACACAGAAAATAACTTGTCCTTCAGTCAGAAAGCAGCTCTGCAGGGCGTTTGCTATGCTGAACCTGTGTAGTCCACGCCACCCAAATTTCGGAGCCTCTGCTCGTTATAGTACATACAAAAGCATCCAGCCGCATCTTGCAACGTCTTGCAGAGCGCTTGTAGACAAAGTCAGCTATCATCTCAGATGTATTAAAAAAAATAGTTATTTAAGCATTTCGTGCTAACTGACGTGCGGTTTAACTTTGCCTCACCTGCCACGCGGCGCTGCTTGGCGTTCTGTGTACAGCTGGGGTGAGCCGCAGGACAGACCCTCCCCGCTTCGCATTTCTCCTGCCTGCAGCTCGCCTGCCAGCTCGGGGGGAGCCCAGGCAGCGAGAGTCTGCCTGCAGAGCACCTCAGGAGCCCTTTGAGTTTCAAAGATGATTTTTAATTATAGATTTGGGCATTCAGCAGCCGGCAGGCAGATCCGGACACCCACACCTCTAAGGACTTGGTAAGACTTGAAAAACTCAAGTCCCCCCATGAACGCTGTCACTGCTGCAGGGGCATCCCCACCTGCTTGGAAAAACGGTACCTCGATACCGCAGGCAGCGACAGAGCTGGGAGCGCAAGGAACACGGGCTCAGGTAAATTTTGCCTTTCAAATTGTAATAAATAACACAGGTTTTAAATTTGGGGTTTTTTTCATTTCACCTTCTGAGAAACTGCACAGGGAAGAAACCCCAGGATTACAACAGAAAATATTCATTAAATGATCCTCTGGCATTTACCAGGTTAAAAACTTTCTGTTGGTGTTTTTAACCATCCCACAAAATTCCTCAAGAGAAACATATTTTCTGGATAAGTCCCATGGAACAATCTAAAACAGAAGTAAAATGGATAATCTGGTGGATTAACACTGAGGACACGTTTCTAATTTTACACATTTAGTTTATCAGAAGTACGATACCTTTTTCTAATCAGTTTTTGCCTCATCAGCACGCTCAGAGGGTGCGGCGGTGCTGCGGGCAGGATGCGGTCGTGTTCCCCCACGCCACATGAACCTTGCCATTTGTAGCAGCATCTCCCGTGAGGAGCAGGAGAGCGATGGCAACGGATGCTCTGGCTGGTACTGGGTGAAACGTGTTCATCGGGGCATCCGAACGATGGAGAAGGAACAAAGAAATTAAAAGAAAAAAAAAAAAAAGGAAGGGGTATGAATGGAAAATGTCATAATTAAGAAGAATTAAGAATTAAGGAGGCTGGTTTAAGGAATATAGAATAGTTTTACATCTCAGGAGGGAGTAATACGGCTCCAGCCTCGGAGAGGGCCCCAGGCCCCAGTCACGAGCAGTTTATGCTCTTCAGCCCCGTCGCAGACAATCGGATTTAAGCACACATTTAAGCGCGTGGCAGAGCAGGGATGGTTTGTGAGATCTCTATAAAAGCACAACCTTCCATTCTCCCAAACCATATGGGTTTGACTTCCCATATGGAGTGACAAAATAAAAATATAGCCTAAAAATAGCTCTCAAAAAAGGCACTGGCTGAAGGCTGCTTCCTGTGCCACAATTTGATTAGCCTTGTGTTTTATTTCTTCAGCAGCAATTTCAATTTATCTCTGATTTGGAGCATGAAAAGCCTCTTTTAGAGTTGTAAGCAGAGGAGAAAAAGGCATCCGGGAAGCAAATATAGAGAGCTCTTCTGGCTTTATAGGAGCTGCAGGAACAAGTCAAATGATTTTAGAGCAGCAGCAAACAAAGTGATGCTGGGAGATGATCTATCTTTGCAATCTGTATTTAAGTTCCCTGTCAGCCCCTCTGCGAGCGCAGAACATTACATATTCTGTGCAGCTCCAAAGTAACCTAAAGGAGCCAAAAATTGTCAGTGCAGAAATCCCCTCTGCGGAAGGGATCTCTGCCAGCACAGCTCCCGCCCCGCTCGGCGCGGCGGCCGCACGCGGCTCCCTGACAGCTCCTTCTGTCCACCGCCACGCACGGAGCTGGAGGAGCCGCTCCCTCAGCGGCTCGGCGTTGATGGATGCTATCGAACGCAAACATTCCCAGTTGGGCTTTGCTGTAAGGTGCCTTCTTAAAAATCATAAACTTTTTTTTTTTTTTAAGGAAAAAAATACTGGAAATGTTCAATTCCTTCCCACTTCAGCTGGGTCAGGGAGCAAACCATCAACCAAACGCCCGGGGAGCTGCTGGTGGCATCTAAGACCTTAACCCACTGGCTTTGGAGGAGGGGAAGGAGGGAAGATCAGTCTTGGCGGGAGCCTCCTACCACCAAGTTCTTACTTGAAGACTCAAGAAGTCTCACAGCTGGGCTTAACAGGAATTACTTTCCCCCCCTCGGCGTTGGAGGACAGCTGGGGAATGGCACCACGGCACAGACACGAGACATCAGGTCAGCATCCCTCAACAGCAGCTGGACCTTGACTAGACGAAGGGCTGACGAGCCCCACACTGGCCATGGGGGGTTTGTGTGCTTGGTTTGAGACTGATTCAACAAGGTGTCTCAAGGAAGATCCTTCCTTTGGGATCCGCTACGAAGCTCCTGCGGCTCCAGAAGTTCCCCATGGATGCCTGGGCTTTGCTGCTCCCTGGTTTAGGTTGCTGCCTTAGGCTGAAGACTGGGATTTAGCACCCACCCCTGCTCCAGCGGCAATGCAAGCATGGGAAGATGCCCTTTATTTTTCTGGGCTATACAGGTCTGCCCAAACCATACCCATCCTCGTCACCTCTGAGAACCCGAGGCGAGGTAACCGCTCCAGTTAGAGCCATATATTTCTCATTATTTGTGGCTTTTGCCAAAATAAGTGAACAAATAGATAGATAGCAGACAGACAGATAAGCAAAAACATTTGCGCCCAGCTTTCCGGGATGATGGAGTAAGTCACGTCTTGCTTTTCCAGCGTTTCAGTTCTCCCCCATCCGTGAGTTTGCTTGGGTTCATGCAAACAGTGAGCGTGGATTTCCTGCGGGCCTCTGACACCGCTTCCACGACGCACGCTCTGGGAGAGCTTTCTGTCCTGTTTCTGGGTTAATATTTGTTGCTGCGGTTGCAAAAGTGAAATAAAACTGAGAAAATTTGTGTTTGTGAGAAAACCGTGCCCCTCTCCTCAGCGCAGGAGGGCATAGTGAGCACCGTGGGGTGGGACGGAGGGAGCAGAGCAGCTCCCGGCTCCTGTCCAGCCCAGAAGACACGAACAACCAGCGAAGGGGCAACCCTTCCAGGGCAACCCTTCTGCCAGCTGTTTGCACCAGCTGGGCACCTGGAGCAAGAAAAAATGGCAAAATCGATGGCCAGGACCCCTGCTCCGGGGTCTCAGATGTTCGTCTCCAAGCCACAGCCCCAGCACCTGTGGAAGTTTGAAATAAAGTTCATTTTGGTATTTTTTCCCTCTCTCTCTCCAAACTATTAAAGCTTTAGGAATGACTTTTCCAATCTGAGCAAAAGCTCTAGATTTACCCTTAAAAGAGACTTTTATAATATCTAAGAAATATTAAAACCAGAAGAGGGGAAATAAAAGATATCTAGAGTGGGAAGAAGCTGAGCTGTAAAAGCTTTGGAAGAGAAGGGATTAGAAGCCAGCTTTTCTCTAAAGAATTTATACAGAGGGGGAAAAAAAACCCCACTTTGGAAACAATTATTTACAAAGTTCAAAGTATTTGACACCCGTTGCTTTGGCAAGATAAGGGGCAACAAGTAACACCCATAGTCACAAGAAGTTAGCCCAATTACTTTGGTCAGCAAAACTGATTTTACAAAAAATTTATTTCTTCTAGGAAGAATACTTTTCTTGCTTCAAATTTATTTTCACATTGCTAATAGGTCTCTTCGCAGCAGATTATAAGTGCCTCTTAAGCCAGGAACAGGCGGGTCACCCTGAGCGCAGCCAGCGGTCTCTTCTCCCAAAAAACCGTGATGGAAGCCAAGGAGAATTTCACCTGGGGAGGTTCAGTGCAGGTGTTTGGTCCCGTGTCTGTAACCTGCACCATTACAGAAACTGTTAATAATTATTATACACCACCGACCTTCACAAACATGACCCAGGACTATTCTGAGCTTTTTACCTCGCCTTACATCTTGAAATGAGAGGGCATTTTCAGGGCCACATGCCCAGAGAGTAGAAAAGAGTCCACCTGCCTGACAGGTTGTATAAGGCTCACAAACCTTAAAAATTTGTTCAAAATGATGCAAAAACACTCTGAAACATCCCAAACCTGGCACCTGCTGAGTCAGGTAAACCTTTTAATCACAGAATCATTTGGTTGGAAAAGACCTTTAAGATCATTGAGTCCAACCGTCCCTGGCCACCACTAAACCATGTCCCTAAGCGCCTCGTCTGCCCGGCTTTTAAATACCTCCAGGGATGGGGACTCCACCACTGCCCTGGGCAGCCTGTTCCAGTGCTTGACAACCCTCTCCGTGAAGAAGTTTTTCCTAATATCCAATCTAAACCTGCCCTGGCACAACTTGAGGCCATTGCCTCTCATCCTATCACTTGCTACTTGGGAGAAGAGACCATTTAAGGCAACGTAAGTTCAGAAGAATTTAACTTCAGTAAAAAAGTGATGGACGAGAGGTGAAGACGATCAAAGCCAGCCCTCTCCAGCTCGCACCGGTGGGTCCCACTTCCCCGAGCTCCACGGATGTGGCACATTTCCCGAGGAGATGCTGGAAAGCACCTGGTTGTGCTCTCTAGAGGTCAACAGAAGTAGGAGCTGGGTTGAGGCAGGAAGACGAGTAGTGGGTACGGGAGACAAATGGAGAACTACAACTTTTTGACACGTCACCAGAACAATCTGAAAAAAATTTTTACTGTCCCTTCGCGGATAAATACAATTATATCAACTCTGCTTGAAGGCGGTGACAAGTCCCAGGCTGCCCTTGGCACCTCACCTGCACGGTGCAGATGTGGCTGGGCTCCCCGGCTGGGATTTCACCGGTCTGACTCCAAAGAGCCTGTCAGTGCCCTCCTCTGTGCTGGGAGGGGCAGAAAGAATAAAAAGTGATTCTAGAGCTAATAAGAATTACAGCTGGTATTTTCAGGGAGATTATTGTCAAGTATTGCCCGCTCTGCGGCGCTTCGCACGGAAAAGCATCAGAAACAAGGCGCCTCGGGACGCTGCCTGGAAATTAAATGCAGTAGCTTAATTCACTCAGGCAAATGCTCACTTGTGCAAAGAAAATATTTAGATGATGAAGAAAGAGGATCAGCTTTGGCTTTGGATATCCTGGGCAACTCTCTGATTGATTTGTGCATAGGCACTTCACTGAAGAACAGAGATTAGAGGTGCTACGGCCAGTCTGGACATCGTAAGGAAGCACCTGACAAAGTTACAAATCTAAGTCCTGCACCCAGAAAAGGGGCTAAATTCTTTACACCAGGTTTTGCCATTTTAATTCCTCGCTTTCTTCGATTTTTTGTTCCAAAAGCTTTGTGGCAATTCATGTCAAAGAGCTAAGTAAATATTTTCTTGCACTGTGTGGAAGATGATGTCAGGCGGTGATGGAAGTGAAATACTGACTTTGTATAACTGTTTGTACCTCAGATAGAATTGACTCATTTTGTGAGATTATAGAAAATGCATTCTGTGATTATATATGCCCCTAGAGGCCTCCTGGAGGTGAGATTATGCATCTCACCATGTTATTTTACCAGGAAAAAAATGGACTAAGTAAATAAAAATTCTGCAGGATGTGACTTCATCGTGCACTGTTGACATCTGCTTATATGATTTAAAGGATGTTACCATGAATATCATAGTTACTAATGTAAATGATGAAGAAATCATAGGTCAATCATATAATAATAAATATTAGCATAGGTTTCCCAAGGCCAGAAATGGCTGAAATGGTAATGGAATTATGATTTTACTCTTGAATTATGTGATACTGAAAACACTTTGGTCGCTGCTGCTTTCCTGGAACTGCTCCATTAAAGCCAGGCAGATACACTCTCCAATCTTTCTTAGTCCAAGAAATAATGTCACCTTTTCATAAGGATTATTTTTCTTTCACGTAGGCACGGCCCTCGCCCCGTACGCTGCATTAAGGTGAATAGTAGAGGGGTGCGTTGAGCTGCGCGTACGTGGTCCCTATCGCTGCGGGTGCTGGTTTGAGGATGCAGCACCCCACCTCTGCCACCCCTGTTAGATACCTGGGTAAGGTAGAAAAAGAGGAAAAAAGGTTCATAATTGTGCGGCGGGCACAAAGCAAGCATCTAACCTCATCCTCAACCACTTCCCTCTTAAACACCCGAATAAAGTGCTCTCAAAACACATTAAGGCAATAGCCGATATATTAAATGTGATGAAAGACTGGTCCAAACAATATGGTTTAAATTGACAAAACACCTGAAACTCATGGCACTATTTATGACACCACTGAATTATCCTGGACGCGCAGAAGACACAAAAAAAATGTGGCTGCGGCTTCAGCGTAATTCATTTAGGAGTTATCTGGCAACACCTTGTGCAGCAAAAAAATCACCCCAGCCAGGCTGGTGCTGCAGAGCAAACGCTTTCTTCCAAGGGCGAGGGGGCTGACAGTCACTTTAGAGCACTAAATGTCATCCTTCACCTCCTTTCCCCAGCTCTGTACGTCCCTCCCCGCCATGAAGGCTGCATGAATCTGTCCCAGAGCGGTCTGAAAGTCAGAAGCTGCTACACGAAAATATTTTAAGTAATAGGACTTGCTGGGTGATTACTGCATTACCTGGGGATTCCTGACAACGGCTGCGTACGGCGAGGCTTTGGAAACGCTGCTAAATCATATTTTTACAGGGCAAAAGAGGAACCGCAATATAATCCTGTAACGCTCTCTGAATATTGTTGGGCTGCTTTCCTTTCACGCTCCTCACTCCCCACCGGTGGGAAGCCCATAGCTGAGCAGTCGTGTTCTAGCTGGTGGCTAACGCTGCAACGCTCCGTACGCAGGAATCCGGATCCGCCACGAGTAGTTTAGTGCAGTTACACAGAAGTCTAAAATTAGGTCATAAATTATATAATCTTGCAAGGAAACAACCAATTTAATGACTATGCCAAACCAGAGATAAAAGCTGAGGAAGGAAATAGCATCTCTCTCATTAAATATTAAAGATCAGATCCTTCAAACGTTTTCCAGCGATGAACTCTGTGGGAGTTTGGCATCTGTATTTGCGTCTATTCTATAGAATATGCTTATACGCCATATACAAGTGCTGAATGTGATTTATGGAGCACGCACACATAGTAAGTCTATTTATAATGCATAAATATATTCTATCAAGAGCAGAGAAGGTGATTAGTGACAGTTTCCTAAGAAGTTTAATCAGATATCGCGATGGCTTATTTCCAGTGTTGCTCCAAAAGGGTTTTTCATTACAGGGTGCTCGGAAAGAGCAGGCGGAGGCATCTCTTTTTCACACTTACAGCGGCAGCCGATATCACAGGCTTCGCGATCAGCTCTGTGCATCCTCAGCGGGGCTGAAGAACCCTGTAAAAGAAGAAAGATGACCAAGTTATAACAATGGATTTGAAAATTCCCTGCAACCTTTGAATCTCCCCCCTAACGCTACCGTGCCTTCGTCTTTCTGCTAACCTCACGCAAGACAAATCTGATCTGATCTATTTAAAATAATGCAGGGCTGAGGTTTTGTGTGCATTCCCTTAAAAGTTTTAAGCGATCCCCCCGGGACCGATGGCCGGCGCTGATGTCCCGAGCGTGCTAATGAGAGGGAACGAGGATCTCTGATGGAGTACGCCAGATAGCGCTCCCGTCCTTGCTGGCGTCAAAGCCTCTCTGATAACCATGTCCGTTTTTTCAAAGATTTGAGTCATTTGTGGATTGACTATATAATCCTCATGCTGGAGCCTGGGAAAACTGCTGTTGATGCCCTTGGCAAATTCTTATCCTAAAAAAGCATGAAAAAGAGCAGCAAGTAATTTGAATTCCATAAAATATATTAAATGCAGCACACAGGTATGTAAATGGGAAACTCCATAACTGTAATTTGCCCATTTAGAGCCTGATCTAAAGGCTATAAAAGTTAATTTGAAATCTTTTCATTGATTTTAATGGCCTTTAGATCGGGCTCATATTATTCGCTGCATACCATGTTTGTTTCAGTGCAATAGCGCACTTATCTAAACCATGAATTATGTGGATTATAACACATACGGATCCCCTGCTTATTGTCCAAAGGCAAAGCTTGTGACATTTATTGACTTTACCAACACATGGAAAATCTAAAAATCAAAAGAAAGTCCCGAATCATGATTACACTTTTTAAAATTGAGATAAAAAATGAGGAGGCCTTCTTTTCATTATACGCTAATACAATCTAAATGCGTTTTAAGCATCATGAAATCCAAATGGAATTTCTCACAATTCCTCATTTCCGACTGCAGCAGTTCCACAAAAAAATTACATGTAAATGATTCAAAACCTCTGGAAGAAACAACATTTTTTTTCTAATTTGAGGAGAAGAAAAAAAATATTTCAACTGAAGCTCAGCAAGGGATAACAGTATTACAGTCGCTGCGCAGAGAATTTAGCCACTCATAATTCTAAATCCTTCTCAAACGCTTTATTGCTATAAGGTGGCTGATACCAGCCTCTACACAACAGGGCTCCCATAGCATTAACCAT
This sequence comes from Balaeniceps rex, assembly GCA_013401315.1. NCBI lineage: Eukaryota > Metazoa > Chordata > Aves > Pelecaniformes > Balaenicipitidae > Balaeniceps > Balaeniceps rex. Next base: position 77,612 of record VYZW01019329.1, on the reverse strand, counting down.
GAGAGATAGGCTTCCAGAAAGAAACTATAGCAAAGTAATTGTAAATCTCTAATGATGCATAAAACCAAGCTGAATTGGTCCTGAATTCTCAGCATAAAAGAAATGAACCATCAGAAGAACCAATTCTGGTGGCAGTATAACAGACCCCAGTGTGGAAACTGTTTATGGTGTTTGCTGCGGTGGAAATATTCCTACTAATATGCAAGCGATACGAATTCATTAAAAATGCCCGAATGCTGCAACTTCTCATGATGCCATGTGTGACATTAAAAACAAATCATTAGCCAAAAGAAAACCTCATCTGTACCAAAACAATTCACTGTCTTCTTTCTCAGTCGTACCAGTTGTCCATACGATGAATTCAGTGGGTGCCGCATGCTTTTAAACCCGTCTGGCAAGAGTTTCAGGATTTTGTCAAATATTGGAACAGGCTGCCCAGGGAAGTGGTGGAGTCCCCATCCCTGGAGGTATTTAAAAGCCGGGCAGACGAGGCGCATAGGGACATGGTTTAGTGGTGGACAGGTACGGTTGGACTCGATGATCTTGAAGGTCTTTCCCAACCAAATGATTCTGTGATTCTGTGCTCCGTGGCAAGTACTGCCTCACCAGGCTGGGCTGTGTTGGAGCTCTGCCCCACCAAGCCTGTCACATCCCCAGGTGCTCAGCTGAACCTGGGCTGGCTACGTGGGCAGGAGGCCAGCCTGAAGCCTCATCCTCCTCCCCTGCTTTGCTCAAGAGGAGAGCTGTGCCGGGGCCTCCAGCGGTGGCCTCCAAGGGTACAGAGCCATGGACATATACTGGTGGGACAGCGCTGTCCCCGCTGATATGCCAGCATAAACCCCAAACCTCCCATTTTCTTAGAAAGTTTAGTCAATTCCCGCTGGATAAGCATCCAATAAAATATTTAAATCCATAATTAATGATACCATTTAATTAATTAATGATGCAATCTACCAACTCTAACAATGAACCCAGTTCATTCCAGAAACTTCAAATCACAAACCTGGACCTTCTCCCATTAATCCATCACTGTCCAGAGGCAACTTGCTCCAGAAGCGGATCAGATTGATTATCTGAGACACCAGAAACCACTTACTCATGCACAAACGAGGCACAGCAGGCGCAGAGGTTGCGGATGTTTCCCCACGCAGCCGTACCCAAGAGCTTCAGCGTGGCCATAAACAGGATTTCAAGATAAGAAGCCAGTCTTACTTTTGCATCTAGAAGATCTCTGGCTTTTTTTAGACACCGCCAAGAGGTATTGCATGGGATGATGCCTTTCTAGCACCGGGGCATCTGTCCACTGAGAACTAGATTGACAAGGCTGAAACGGTTGGGTTTGTTTGTTTTATCATTTCACAACTCTAAGAGCCAGACATCTGAAAGCTCGGATACATCATTGCACAGTGTCAAAATCAACGAAGGCACAGATTTGAAATCTGCATACATGGACAAAAATAGGGCGTATCTGAAATTAATTAAAATTTCTAGGCACTACCTAGAGAACAATATTTATCCACAATAAGCGTACATCAATGTATATCATATTTAGCGCATGGTTTTCAGTGAAGCTGCAGTTTTCAAGTCTTGTATGTAGGACTCTAAGGCTTAGCAATGACTTTTCATGTTAAAAAAGCATTTTAAAGAATTCTTTTATAAAAAACAAGAAGCAAATGTCACTGATTTAAAGTCAAACTAAGTGACCCACTGGGGCTTTCTCCGCTTGCAGTTGCAACTCTCTCCATCACATACTACATGGGCGGTGTAAAACATACCATAACTATGTATAGGTGTTACAGGCTTATCTATAATCCCCGTGGAAATTATGGGGAGAAAAGGTAAACAATTTTGTGAGGGATTTAAAAAAAAAGAAAAAAGCATTGATCTCTGTTCCTACTGCAGTTAATGAAATTTTTAACAGACAGCAGTAGAAAAAGTTAGGATAAGGATAGAAGGTGAAGAAATGAAGTTCACCTATTAAATATCCTCTTTGTACATATACATATAACAATAAAGGAATGGAGAAACTGATGAAAGAGGGGAAAGCTGCTGCAGGCAGGAGAGAGAAACGTTCACACTGTTAGAAACTCCGTTGGTGAGGTGCTGGCACCGTGAGCATCTTTTTTATTTACTTGCGAGTGAGGGGTCTTACCCTGTAAGCAATTTCTATGGCTGTTCATTTTGGAAAAAAGTCTGAACTACTTGACCCGTTGCCCTGAGGATCTCTCAGCAGTGAGCAGTATCCAAGATACTCCCTCTGACACCTCTATATTCCGAGGCACCTCCATTTTTTCCAATCAAATCAGAACAACTCTAATTAAATTTAAACAAGAAGCTAAAGTGAGATGAATGGTTTATAGGTGCTTCATGCTTCCCTACATTGATTAGTAGATAAAGAATTCATACCTCCACCAAATTAGTTGACAAACCCTGCTGTAATTTATTCCTTGTACATGATGATCTGTAAGCACGGTGCACTCTACCAGGGACTGAGCTCCAGCTTCCTCTAAATATATTTTGTGCTGGTTGGCTGCACCCGCCAGGTATTTACATTCCACAAATCTTGTCCTCGTACTCAAAGTTTCTCAATATGGTTTTCATTTTAAATTAAAGTAGCGGCGGTTATTCTTGCATAGAATGCCATTATTTGTGAATCAGGATCGCAGTGTGGGCAGTTGCATTGGACCGTGCTACTTTTTGGTGCCCAAAGAACGGCTCTGTTGAGTTTTATTTTTCCTTTTGTTTTCCCTGATGTTGTCCTGCGTATTACTCTGCTCCGTAAGTGAGCGGCAAATGCAATTTTCTTTCACATACCGATGGAATTTTGCTAAAGCCGTGCATTTGCCACTTCAAAATCAGGCTCTTTAACCCCAAAGCTGATCCAGAAGATGCTCGCCTACTTCTAAAGCAGAGCATTACAAGAAGGCACGCCAGGGGCTGTGCCAGGACTGCCTTTCTGCCACGGCCGGCAGCGAGCCTTGGCCACCATGCACCATTGGGCAGGCTCCAACTTTTGGAGAAGGCAATGACTGAGCTTATTTTTGAGGAGGTTACTTTTTAGAATAATGAAGTTCAGGTTAAGGTATGAACCACCAGCTGGCAAGAGATGTGTACGGGGCTTAATCTCATTCATCGATTACTGTACAGTTCAAATTTTGCAAGGGGCATCCAGCCCTTGAGATGGATATCCCTGTGTCGGAAAAACGGAAATCAGTAAATCTCTTCAGAAAAACATAATTTCATTTTGCTTCTTAACCAGAAATTGAGATACACACATTTCTCCCTCCCCAGTCCTCCCTGACTTAAATATATCCTGTGTTACATAAGTAATTGTTTTGAACCCACTCTAGGACACAGTCAGAGACATAACTCCAATAACACATTATCAGTAAAACAAAGCAAAACAGTTTCATGTCCCTGCTGGGTTTGTATATACACTCTTAAATGAGCAGATTCTCTCATTATTCGCCCTAATCTGGTCATTGTATGCTTAGTCACAGCTGTCACAACAGGTGCCCGAGCATCCTCCCCCTTCATGGCACTGTGTTTTTTCTCTAGAGTTTGTTGTCAAATTCCTCTGCTGCCTTTCTCTGGTGGCTCTTCCCAGATCCAACTCCATAACTACTTCTGAAATCATCCAGGGCTGGCTGACTCTGGATGCGACAACCCTTCATCTTAAGCATCAGTTCTTCTTTACAAGTTGATGTTCTTCATCCCATCACATGAAACCAGGTTATCCATCAACTTTGGCCATGCTTTTCTTTCCTGGACCTTTCTCCATCTTTCCTGATACCTCCAGTGACCACTTCTTCTAACTGCAACGCACAACAGTGTGTTGCAGAATATATATTGGCACTATGCAGCATTTAGAGGCTGATTCGTCCACTAGAACAGATTATCTCCCCCTATGCCAAACGACAGCAGGAGTCTCCAGTGAGTTGAGGATTTCCAGATGCGGTCTTGCCCAACATTATATTTAACATGAAAATTCTTTGAAATTAACATTTATGCCCCAAGATATCATCTCTTCACTTTTGTGTCTCTCTAACATCCTTCAGCAGTGGTTTGGGGTTCCCAAAATTGAGTGCAGAACTGCTCCCCTCCTGTTCTGTTCCTCTCGCTGCAGATTTACGTACTGCATTTTCCCACTGAGCTTAGCACTCATTGGGGATCTTTTACCATTTAAAATCCCGTGAGTTCTTAAATTATCAGCACTGTGCTACCGTGCACTAGCAAAGTTTATCTGATACAACAGCATATCAAACATTTTTAGTTCTGTAACAAATGTTTTCTTAGCTGGAAGCAAGTCTCCTCCGATATTAAAGTACCTCCAAATAAAGAGACAATTTTATATGATTTTTTTTTGCTATTGTCTTCAAGGAATATTGTGTAGATTGAGGGCAAAATATACACAATTCAACCTCTTTTATGTTTTGTAGACATCAGAATTTAGGGCCTGATTTCCGAAGTGCTATAATCCATCAGTCCCGCTAAATTGCAAAGGCTGGTGAGGGAGAAACTAGCCTGAAAGTCAGCTCTGTAACCTATATCAATCCCCTGAAGCACTGAAAAGATTGGGCCAAAACATTAAGGCAAAAGCTTTCTACAATTTTACTTCAATAAAATTACAGAGGAGTAAGGAAAATACCCAGCTTTTGATTCACGGAACAAATGGATTCAGTACAGTACTAATGCCATTTAGTTTGTTTTCTCCCTAAACTCCCACAGTTAGGGGTTAAGACGTGCATTTATATCTCAGGTTTCATCCATTTGGGATTGAAATCTTTTTTTCCTAACTCACCCCTACAGTACTGCCTTCCCTGTCCTACGGCACGGTGTAACATCCCTACAGCAGCTACAGCTGCTTGCAGCTGAGAACGAAGTATTACAAAAATCTTTAATGCGTTGCCACCATTTTTAATGCAATTTATTAGGTGGCAACCAAAAGTAGAGGCAGTGTCATATATTCATGCAGATTTCTGTTGGTCACCTACACTTAAAAGAATTCATCCTCTATGTTATTACGCTTTACAGTTCTTTGGACATATTAATTAACATGTTGAGCTAACTTGCCTTAAAGTCTTGCTGCCTTAAAACTGAATGGAGAATTCATTCCTCTCTTTCTTATTCTCCCTCTTTTCCCAGATTACTTTAAAAGTAAAGCAATTATTGCTGGGGTGTGTGGCTTGACCCTCCCCAGGATGGGAAACCTCCCAGCCTTGCGTTTGGTCACTTGCTAAGCTGGAAGGGGAGCAGCTCATCGGTTCTGCTACGGTGCAAGTCTGCCTGAACGCAGGTACCTACAGATCTTAAAGAAAGCATAAATCTACAATAGATACGAGGCAATTAATAGAGGTGAACAGTGATGCGGGGGGGAACAAACCAGAGCTGAAAGCCGGTGTGCTGCAAAACCAGCAGTGCGAAGAATGTCAAGGAAATGAGCTTAGCCATAGGGTTGTTTTTTTTCCCACCTTGATCTAATTGCTTTAATTTATGGCTTTACTTAACTTGCTTTCTCCAAAAATCATCGGACAGAATAAAAGAAACCTTGACTGCTGTCTGCCGAGCTGCGGCTGACTGGCAGGGATCGCTTCTCCGACAGTAACAGGGCACAATCACTCCCGTGGGGCAGAAAGCAGGAGTTTCGAACCGACTCTCAGTTTTACACGGCATTTCTGTAGCTGTAAAAGCCCCACGTTCCATATTATTAACCTCTTTCTATTCAAGGATCCAGAAAAGGTGGCTATGTCAGCTACCCAACCTGAAGTTCAAGACCTTTATGGGTGAGGCAACATTTTAGAGCATAATAAGTACAGAAAATCCTTATCAAAGATTGTCAGAGAGTTGGGATTACCAGTGGTTATCAGTCAGTAATTGTTAGAGTAACTGATGGGTAAGCGGTAACCCTTCACATGTCATTCTTCTGTGGGAATGAGAAAAGCAGCTGGAAGGAATTCATAACAAGAACCTCGCGGAGCTCGGAGAAACGTGATGTATAAACAGATTATTATTTCCTGTGGATATTGGTGATAAATGAACCGCGTTCGGTATGTCTAGGAAATATCACCACAGCCTAAGCCATCTGAACTCCCTGCAGCTCAAGGTAAAAACCTCTCCTGTAACTTATGAGAACTCGGCGTAAAGAAGGCACTAAATATCTGGGTCACTAGAAATAGAAAAGTTGAACATTCCTCTTACACGCTTTTCACACAATTAATCTTTCCTGCGGGTTTTCAGTGTAACGAGTCATTGATTATTGCAAGGAATGCTTTATAGGGTAAATGAATTCATATAAGAGAAAGAGTAAGAAGTGCTAAGTAGCCAGATAAATAAATAAAACGCAAAGTGTGTTGGTCATCTGGTTGCAAGTCAGCCCCAGCGGACTCCCATATCTGCAAATCAGCTGCTCAGTGACCACTACCAATACCTGCGCTCCTCTTTCCTCATCTTGACCTGTACCTAGAGCTTTATAAAACATGAAAAAGCCACACAGAAAAAGCAAAAATAACCAAAACTCTGTTCCTCTGCCAGAAATTAGATAACCTAGAGCAAGATGATAGCTAATTACATGAGAAAATATAAGCAAAAAATGGCTTTTCCATTTAATTTAGAGAAAAAGTCTATTCGGTGCACGAGTTCTGTGTAAAAACCAGCATTTCTATAAAGAAAACAAAGCAGGAAGAGTGGAATACCTACGTCTATGGTTAAAAAGAGAAAAGGCTGATGTTTGAAGAAGCTGGTTGTACCCACGAAATTAATCTTAAAATACTTTTATGGGCGTGGGCCAGGTCTAAAGATATTACCTGGCTTTTCACAGTGCTTCCAAAAAGATTAAATTCTAATGAAAAAGAAATTGAAACAAGAAACATGCTCAATGCAAAGACGAAAAAGGAGCCACCTTCCTCCTTGGCACATTTCTGGTTCTTCTTTAGCTGAAGGCACATCAGGTATACACCAGTGTATTTATGCAGAACGTGGTTTACCAAGTCAGCCAGCAAAGAGTGAGTTTTGCAGCTGGCCTTGACGAATTACACACAGGGGAAAACTACACTAAAGAAGCAATATCATTCCCCATGACCTTACCTTCAGACTAGCCACATTGCAAACTAGCTTGGATCACAAAAGATTTTGCACCACTAAAAATAGTTAGGAGACGGCGGGGCTATAGTTTATGAAGATCCCAAACTCCCTGCAGCACTAAACTGTATAAACCCAGAGTAAATGTTGCCTCGTGTTTTGATCGTCCACGGAGCTACAGCATACACACATATCTTAGTTCCTTCGATGGTTTTCAACATCGAGAAGGGTTCCCATCACGCTGTGAGGATATTTATTTGCATCAGTCTCGTTTTGTCTCTGCAAGACATGCCCTTTGCTGTCTACAGCCTTGGAAACTGAATTTTAGATGTACCTCAGGAACATGCCATGAACATCCAAGCAAGGAAAGCTAACAACCACCTCGGTTTGCAAATACATATTACGTCCATTCATACCGCAGAGAAAGAGGAAAAAAAAGGATACCTTTATACAGGAAAATATTAATAGAAATCACAATCGAAGCAGGGGGAAATGCTAAATTCAAGAAATAAATCAGTTATTTATAATATGCACTCAGACCTAGCCTGAAATGTGCTATTAACTCATTTTACTCTGCAAATCTCTAGGGGCGAGAGCCACATCTTCCGCTACGGGACTTTATTTAAAGCACGTTAATGGTACTAACCAGGCACTAGCACTATAAGATGGCTTTGCTGAGCAAAGTCGGAGCCCATGGCACTGGTGATCTTGGACAGAATAACTTCCACTTGTGTGAGATCCTTCTTCCAGTAATGAGCAGTTACCAGGCTACGTAAAAGCTGAATTAGAAACCCCAATTGGAAATACGGTGTTTAAAAGGCAGCAAGGAGTCCTTTCCCTCCCTGGAGACCATTGGTTTCCCAAACAAACGGATGGATTATAACAAGCCATTGTGCATTATCTTCTGGTTGTCGATGACCTAGCTCCCGTGCTGTCTGCAGTACTGAGATGGGAAACCGAAGCTTGGGGGTAGATCTTCAGCTGGAGCAATTCAGCCCTGCTCGCCGTGTCAGTACGCAGCAGGCAGAGAGCATCTCCCAGCCAGCACGCGAAGCTCAGCAAGTTTCATTTCTTGGCTTGAATAAAATGAGAACGATCCCTTTCCAACATCTACACACAGGTGAGTAGGAACATACTTACAGACCTGAATTCTGGGGTGACTTCAATGACAGAAACGTACTTGCTTGACAGCTCACAAAGTTGGGGTGCATTTCTGAGATGAATTGCATAGATTGTAGTTTTTGACCTGGGACTGATTACGTGATGAATTTCAAGTGGCTGTTGACACAGGACTTCTTTCCAGGTTTGTTTGATTATTACAATTACTATAAGCATGCGGTGAGAATACTCACAAAAAGAGCTGCATTCTGCCTTATTATTATCTCGGTAAAATATTTTTTATTTTCTTAAAACTGCGTATGTTGCACACTGATGATCCTTGCAATGCCTTACAAATAATGCATTTATACATCATTTAAATAATACATTATAATTTATAGGTTAGTTATTTTATTTTGGTGTCAATCAAAATCGGAAGCTGTATGAAAGAGCTTAGATTAGGAGAAAGAGATTTTTCATTATAAGCTTTAATAAACTAATGATGATATTATAAGAGCTATCGCAGAAAAACCTGCCACCTGATAATAAGCTTGCTCCTGTTTATTCAAATGTTCCACCTTGTGCTTATTTGTAAAAAGTTAATAATGACAGCATAGTTAAACTCCTGTAAATAGGTGAGCCTGCGCTGGGTGAAACCTGCAACCCTGGGCTGCAGCTCTACCTCGTCAGTGGAGAGCGGGCACTGAGATTGCAGCCTTTTTTAGTTGCAGCATGCAACACCCTTCTGAAGAGGTGTTTGATGTCTTGTCCCAATAACTCCTGTAAGATTGGCAGGGTGAAGGCGACCACCCAAGCCCCGTCCCAGCACAGCCACAGGGATGGTTTTGAACGGCGCTGCCTTTGCAGACACTTCAGTACTGACGTTGCTGGGTCAGCACAGGCAACGGCACACACAGCAGCCAAGCGGGAAGGCAGGAAATCCCTGTAATTTCCTCCTAGGTCTGTCTTGCCCTTACTCCACCAGGCTGGAAGCTCCTGGACAGTGTCCCGTGGCTTCCAGTGGTCGCCAGAGCACACACATGAGATGGTGGTGGTCCTGCTAGGCAACCGTCATTCAAAACTTCTTTAATTAAACATTTTTATTTACATTTCCTTTCCTGTATTTGTCACCAAGACCTTACCAAACCCCACCGGGTGAGAAACGAGCCATCTGACAACGCCACCATGAACGTGGCCATATCATCAACACGGTTTTCCTCACGCACATGGCTTGCAGCACACACTGGACAGAGTTAGCCGGGTGCTGGCTGGCATTGCCTTTGAATTGCTGTCAAGCAACTCCGTTGTCCCCATGAAAAGGTTATTCTTGAGGAACCAACTGTCCCGGCATCCTGAAACCCAAAATATACCCACGTGCTCCAACCCCAGGGGAGCATGGTCATCCTGACTGCTCCTCTCAAAAGGCTCCCAGCGGAGAGCAGGACAAGGCACCCGTCCCCGACTCCTGGAGACTGCACAAACGCAACAGCTCCTCTCTGCTTGCTGCACACACCACGGTGGTTAAATGCTGACACTACTCGCTGCCTCCCTTGTACGTGGCAGAACTCTGGCAGCTGTTGATAAATGCGGCTTCAGGATGGGCTGTGTAGGATCACAGATATCTGCAGTTGTAAAGCCGCCTCCTGCTGTGACCCAGCCAACCACGGCCATATGGACCGGTGGGAGCACCACTGGTTACACGTGCAGGTGGCCCTTTGGTCAGATTTGGCAGCAGCGCTGCCCAGCAGCCCTCCGCGCTGCATAGAGCCACCTCCATAAATCACGCGCTACCACGCGTCTCTTCAGCAACCTGGAGGCCGTCCAGCTGGACCGCAGGCACGGACCTCCACCTCTTGGCGTTGCAGTGGCGGGCAACGGTAGCAACGTGGTTTGGGCAGCACAGGATGCTAAACGCTCCCCGTGGTAAAAGGATGCTCTCGGAGCAACGCAGGGCACCAGCTCAAATCATCTCCAGCCCTAAACGAGCCCTGGTCTTTCCACCACACTTAGAGGAAGCGTAGGGGAACAAGTCCACCTCAACTGACATCAGCCTTTCTGCATAGAGAAACCCAGGTGCCTGGAAAGCAAACTTTCCTCTTACAAAGGAGAAAACACCTCTCACACCCATCCCTGCCAGCATTTTTGCCGCCTAGAGCAAATTGTTGCTGCTGTTGTTGCGTTCCTGCAGAAAGGAGCAGCTTAGCCTATATGATTTAGAAATACCATTTGCCTTCTTCCTCACAGATGGCAAACTCTTTGGTTTCTGCCACCACTAAACATACAAATAAATCATCAAGATATGATCTGCTAACATATTCAAAATGATGTTTAGCCTGAATATTTTTTTTTTAGCTTCAAACATCAATTTCATTTCGTAATGAATACATGCTTCATCTCGTAACATTTCATTTTTCATACATTTAGCAAAATTGCTTAACTGATACATTTTTTTTCCAAAACAGCTTTATTTCTACCCTAAAAACATGCAAATCAAAGACTCGCACACTTATATAATGTGCAGAATTCCCTACTGTTGGCTCAATTGCTAAATTATAAAATATTCATAATATCTACATCTTTTTACAAAACGAACTTGGTAATCCGACTTTTTTATGTAAATCACGTTAAGAAACACGGACAAAATTTTACAGGCCTCTCCGTGCAGCTATTTCCATTTGTATTCGCTCCCCCCTCCGAAGGACAACCTCCCCGGCACCCACCCACGCGCTCCGCGCGGCGGCAGCCTCGTCGGAAGCACCGGCGAGGCATATCCAGCCCTCGCCTCCTAAGCTTAATGCCCTCTGCAATTCTTGTCTGAGCAGTTGTTAGCTGAAGACAAGAAGACTTATTTCCATTCATTCCCCGCATAATCCACCTTATGAATTTACACCTCACCTACCCGCGCATTCAAGGGCCCAGAAATACGAAATATTTCCTACTGTGTTTTAAACCCACATCCTCCTGGATACAAGATAAGAGCTTAATAGCTTTGACAGCGCGCTGTTTTCATATTCATGCATAAGTTATGGATACAGCAACAGATCAGCACTTCTTTGTGCTTCTCGTTGGCTCTGGTTCGCTGCCTTAAACCGTCTGAGTCAAGGCCACGTTTTAATGCCATAGACGCTCTATTCAAATACCAGTATGACCACATTTTAAAAGCCACCCTGTACCACTTCATTGCCGCAGATGTCCTTTACATCTGGCAAGGGCCGTTTCTCTGCATGTCAACAGTAATTCAGTTTAACAGCTGTCTCTTTTGACAAGCTTAGTGTCAGACTCTAAAATGACAGGGTGACAGTTTTCCTTTTCTTTAACAGAACATAGTGCAAATTAACCGTTTGAATGCAGGATCCCCGAACGCCTCTCGAATACAGTTTTCAGAGTCAACTGAATAGGATTCAGGAATTGTTGGTATTAACAACCAACGCTGAAGACCTGTAGGGTCTGACAAATCAAGGCACTTGTCCCGTGATTGAGATTCGTACCTGAAATCTAAGTGTTCGACGCCCAGGAAACCTTAAATTGAGATGAAATAGATGTCGGAAACAAACATTGGGAATTTGCGAACTGGTATGATAAGTACTTTTCTTGCGTTGCATAAATACACAGGAGACTTTTCTGTATACTTCGTTAAAGTGCTTGTTAATATAGCAGCTAACCGTATCGTGTGTATCGGCTTTCAAACGGCACGCTGTACACACACATTTTCCACAAACGCCAGCCGTACAAAAGCGCTTCTCAGCATAATTTCTCTAGGACTAAAACCATGCCCGAGATAATACTGTACATCTTAATGATTGAAACCTTTAGCGCAAAAACCAGCTTGTGGACAGCAACAAAGTGCCACCAGGATTTACGAACAACCAGTAAATGCTACAAAGGCACCGCTTTAATCTGGTGCAAGAGTGAGCTTTATGAGGCTGGCTGTATTAGGCTCACATAAAAGTGAATAAAAAAAAAAATATAAACATTACGCTACATGTATTTAAACTGCATATTGATGCAAGTCGTACGGTGAGCCACTTCGTTGCATTAACGTTACACCATGGCTGCCACAACGAGGAGGAGCGACGCCTCCCTGATCTGGTTCTTGTTCTGTCGAATTCGATGGCAAACCTCAAAGTAGCTGCAGTGGGACTAGACTCCAGCTCACACAATTTGTGTTGTTTTAAAGAGCTATGAAAGCCTTTCTGCTGTTTGTTCCTGGGTAGGCAGCTACGTCTAAAGCACTACCAAAAAAAAATGGGTTGAAAGGATGACACAGAGAGCGTAACATTTAAATGCCTTTAGTAATTGCTTTTGTTTGCTTATTTATACGTTGCTGTAAGTATTTGTACGTGTTACCCATTGCCATAACATCTGGGCATCTCACAATATTCAGAAGATTCACACTCAAAAGCCTGTGACTATCTCTGAAGGGCATGCCCATTGAGAGCAGATTTCTCACGAACTGTTCGGTCTCATAATACAGCCAAGTTCTTCCTCTTTATTCAGCTCTTTTCAACACATAACTGGCCATGAGCTGCAGGAGAAGTCGCTTATTCTCAAGCACTCTATAGCCAGGTCTCTCACACAGTGCAACTCGTGTGTCCCTGCTCTGCAGAGGTGCTGGCGGTGCCGACCTCCCCAGTGCCTCCTCTCTTACCCGACGTGCCCATCGGTTCATTTTCATGGCCCAGGAATTCATACCTTCATAGCCAGAGGTGAGCCTCTGTAAAGGGAACATATCGCTAGTATTTTATTAATATATCACGAAGCCAAGTCAGCCGCAAACACATATTTTTAGCGCAACATCAGCCCCGCGGGAGCGTGCAGGTTGCTGGGTTTGGAGGGGTGGGTTGCTGTTAGCACTGCACGGCTACACAAAGCATATATAATCATTTAAAATATTTAACCTCCCTAAAACCTATCACATGCCTGTAACACTAATAATTCTATAACTTAAGCTAAACAGAGTACTATTCAGCTGTAAATTTTATGGCTACTATCTCCACCTCTTATGAAGTGTGAAAAGAGGCTTCATATCTGTCAGTCTTTTCTCAGAAATGACTTTCGCTGATTACTTAAACTTTCGTTAAATAAGCTTTCCACAAGCTGTAAAAACAGAGCACAGTAGGGAAAAAATTGGCTCTCTTTTAAAAGTGCTGTAAAGTCTCTTTTTGAATGAGTAATTAGAAATGTGTAAACTCTTTTATGGATATGTGAGAAGCACACACAAAAAAATTCGACATCCCATGCAAGTATTTCTGTGTGCTATCAAATTTCATTGTATTTCACAGAGACCAAAACTATACAGACCCAAAATACACATACATTAGTGGACACGGGTTATTTGCCAAGAAGGAATTTACATGCAGTACAAGTAAAACATCCTAATTTAAATCTACGACAATGGATGCTCACATTCTTAAAGAGAAATCAGAGTTGTTTGTCTTTCCGCTCGTATTTATACAGATTGCAAAGCTGTTGACAGAGCACGATTTGAGCTGGGCCTTTCCAACTGCTTACTGTTATTTTTATTGCCATTGTCAGCTATCTTTTCCGTATCGAGAATCCAGCTTAGACGAAGACGTTCTGATTTCCCAAACCCACACACGAACACAAAGAGACACCGTGCGACCCAGCGGTCAGGCAGGGAGCGGGCAGCGGGGCAACCCGAGTCCCACTGCTGGCCTTCATCCCCTTGAAAACTCCCAAAATTCCTAAGTTAAACCAATGCACTTTTCCGTCTTCATTTCCCTCCGCACACACAAGCGCTCCATCCCCAAACCAGACTCTGCAGATGCTCTGCAACCCCCTTGTACCTTCATTGCTTTCAGTCCCTCTCCCTTCCCTTAAAACTCATGTTATTTGTGCTGAAAACTTGTTTCGACTTTGAACCTCACGATCAGCTCCACGGCAGGGAGGCAAGCATCTTCATCGAAAAATAAGTGAAAGAAACCTATAGGCGAGGGGAGATGGGTGCTACCCCTGTGTGATTTCCCACCTCCCCGGGAGAGGGGACAGGGCATCTCGGGGACACGGAGATGGAAAGCCTCCCCCCTCCAAACTGGTAGGATGTTTGCTTGAAAAGCCGGTGGATGTCACGCTGTGTACACGTACTGTGCACTATAAATAGTAATGTCTTCTACGCTCCTCTCCACGGAAAAATCTGCAGGAGGGGAAATAGTCTCAAATCTGTGTAGTTTTCAAGCCAAAGAGAGCCAGCCTCATTCTCTCCTCGGTGGGGAAGCCGTAGGTAGGGGGTATGCCCCCCCAACCCCGTGGAGTCGGAGGAGCCAGAGGAAAAAGCAGGTCCCGGCTAATGAACCTGGGGGTGAAGAGCTACCCCCCGCCCGCTCCCCAGCCTCCCCATCCCCGGCGGGTCCCCCAGCCGCTTGCCTTCCCCCTCCAGGAGCAAACTCAGCCCCCCTCCGAGGAAGATGACGGTCGCTGCGAAGGGGTTACGTGGCACCGTTAAGCAGGTGGCATGAACTGACGGCTCCTCGCTCCCCAAAGCACCCCTGTCCGAGGGGACTGCCAGACGCTGCTCCCCCTCTGAATCCCATGGAAATGGTGCTGAGACCTCCCGAGGAGAGCAGAGAGCACCGCAGCCTGCTCTCCCTTCTCCCAGTAAAGATGTTAGTGCCATTATTATTTTTTTTTTTTTAATCCCCAAGAAAGTGATTCGGACCCCACCTGCAAAGTTTAATAATGCTGCTGATAGCAGAGCGATGCCACCGCTCCCGCTCCCCATCACGCCGCGCCGAGCAAGTTCTCTGGCAAACATTCACAGGCGCAATTCGGTGCCAAGTCTGTTATAAAACCAACCACGGTGCGAATGTTTTCGAGTAGAAGAACAAAAGTATGAGAAAGGGAAAGGCTTCACACGTCCTTAGTGTGGAGAATGTGCTTAGTGCTCCCAGAAGTTATTAGATGGGGCGATACAGGCAATTTATTGTTTTGTCAATACCTTTTATTTTGATTTAATAACTATCTGTGGTGCAGCCTCAACTTTCTTTCCACAACCCCACTTAACTTTCAAACACTTTCACTTTCAGGTCAAATCTCTGTCATATTGATAAATGGGTCTATTTAAATTTTTATCACTGAAGAATTCTCTCCGGTGCCTTTTTCACTATCAGATTTCACGCACAAATAACAGGATACTTGTATCGTGTTATCCAACGCACACAAAAAAAAAAAAGAGTCACTACAGAAAGCGCAGGCGTCGCGGTGAAACAGCTGTAATTTGTCTGCAATAGTTTCGTTCCTACAGACATTTCGTACGGAGAGAAGTAGAATATTTTCAGGAATAATGTGTACAAACACAAGGCAGAAAAACCTGATGTAGGCTATACACACTCACTGCAGATTACCCGGGCGCTAGCGAGTAAACAAGTCAAAGTATTTTACCCTCACGAGGCATTACTATGCACGACACAGAGGCCCCGAGTGCAGTTTAATCTTATTTGGCTATCTGACTATTGCTTCATTAAGCAAACTAAGAAAAACTGCTGCAAAGTCAACAAATTTTTAGATATTATTGTAAATAATCACCTGGGTTTCCTGCCAATAATCAGGACCAAAAATATAATCCTTACAGCCCTAAGTGCGCTATATATGTTTAACCTTTACTTTAAAATGGTATTAAATGCTGAACGCTGCGGCTACTGTAAAGATAGTAAAAACAGATACTGTAGGAATATAACAGTGTTTAATGACAAGTTACAGAGAGTTCTACTGAAAGAAAAGCAAGAGCAGGAAAGGTTAAATAAACAGAAACCACGGTGCCTCCCATCTTTCTTACATTAACTTTCAATAATTATAAAGTAAACTTTTTGCTCTGTATGAGCTGATTTCCCCGATCTGTGCATTAAATATTTACTTCTAACTATAAACTTACGTGCGACCCAAACAAAACCTCATTTGCATTATTAATGATGCAAGAAACGTGATGCTTAGGCCCTTAAGATTCATAATAAAGAAGAAAATGTTAGAGATTTACTTTCTCTTTCATTTTAAAAAGCAAGTTAAAATGATAAAACTTATTTAATTAACAGAGACCCTATTTATGAATTAGTTGTTTCTGCCAGCAGGAATGTTTTTAAAAAAAAAAACTGTCTGAAATGAGCCTGAGACTACAAAGAGTCCATTTTCAGCTTGGGAGTCTCAAGGGAAAAATCAAAGGGTTTCTTTCTTTCAACAGTTTGGGTGAGATGATATTTTGAGATGTTGACAGCTGCCAAACTGCAGAACCAGTGAAGAACTACCAAACCGAAATCGTTTTTATCTTTTTGAATTTTTCTCAATATTCAGCTCAACTTCCTTTCACAGCTCATGCCTGAGATTTGTACTCGGCTAAAAGGTTTTTCCCCTCCCTCGATGCTTGTGTCTACCGCTTTGGGCCAAAAATGAACTCTCTCTCTTCTAAAATTAACCATAAATAATACAAGACCATTATTACTACCTATTAGTAGCGTTTCTATTATAGTAATGCATTAATTGCCATCCTTTTCTTCCTTCTTATGTGCTCAGTGTGGAACCAAATTTCAATGATTAATCATCTTAATCATCTCTCTCCATCACACCGAATGTTCTCACTATGTTTACTTACAAGATATTAGTAAAACAGACCTAACAGCCTTTGCTCTAATAAACAAAGTAGAAGTAAAAGCCAACGTTTAAAACTTGTTTTCTATTTTTCTGGCAGAAGCTCTTTATCAGATTCAAAACAAGACAGCCTTTAGTAAATAATAATAATCATCATCATCATCATCATCAATGCTTTCCATGCAGCTCGTACTATTCCTCATTTTCTATTTTCTGCTAATTCCCGTTTCTACTGCGAAAGCCATCCCTCCTTTTCGAACTCCTCCATCTCTATTGGTCCCATGACCAACGCGGTGGTGGCTTCTCATCTGCTTCAGACACCTGCCCCACGCTTCCTCTTAAAGCCTCTTCCCCCACAGACAATCAGCCCGCGCGGTTCTTTCTCCATCACACGGACGTTAGCCAAACCAAAGTCGAACAAGCCCTTTCCTCTCATCGTTCAAGCTGTCAATCTCAGCAACAGCCTCTGCTTCAGCTTCCTCCACCCTTCTTCCCAGCCTTCCCTCATGTCTTCCCTCTGGCTGTCACAGCTGTGTCTTGAAGAAGACCTCTTTAATCTTCCTCCAAGCAACCATTTCTTTCTAAACTTGTCCTTTAAGAGCCTGCCCCAGGCATCCCTCTGCCCTGTCCCCCACTTGCCCCCTTGCCCCCTCCCTTGCCTGTGGTACCTCTCTCCTTTTGCTTTGCTCCCACCAAAGCCAGCTCGCGCGACACCAGGCTGAAGAAAGTCGAGAGTCGTCCTCCAGGAGGGGGAGGGCAGAGCCCTGCTGCAGGTGAGCCTCCAGGGCCGCTTTAGCAGATCCCATTTCTGATGTGTTTTGCCATTACAGCACTGAGCACGAACGAGCATCTTCTGAGCTTGCGACCCTCACCGCTGTGATACAGAGAACCTTCTGGATCCTGTAACAAGGCAGCTCTGTGCTCTGCTTTGTGAGATCTGATGCAAATATTATTTGGAAATAGCAAGACTGACTTCTGCTGGCACAAACTCCTCAGAATTTGGTTAACTGCACTTTGGGACACTTTTTTATAAAAAAAAAACCCTTTATGTTTAATTAAAAAATAATTCAAGAACAGAGGTTCAAATACTGGCCACTGCAGACATTGAATATCTTTAAAAAATACATTTTCTTATGACTTATCATGAGAGCTTAATGCCCAGCAAAGACAGTGATGTGAGAGACGATAATATCCCCAGCTATGCTCACAGACCTCTTCCGATCAGTGATCCAAGGACTAACTCACAGTTACATGATGAATTAGAATGGTTTTACACAAAAATATTTTTTTTTAAGTCTGTAAGTGCAGAAGGCAGCACCCAGCTGTTTTGGGAGAGTTCCTGTCAACACTGAAAAAAAAAAAATCTAAAATTCTCCCCTTTCAGAGAGACCTATCCCCACCACTAAGCTCCCAAACCAGTAAGACGCAATATTACAAAGACTTCCTTACCTCTGAAAATAAGACAGATAGATACACAAAGATTACTAATTCAATACTTCTAAGACTAATAAAACACACAAAGACTCTCCAAATGATGCCTGTGATTCACTAAACGCAGATCTAACTGGGCAACCCACACAAGCGAAGTGGGAGCCCAGAGGAGAACGCAGCCTTGCCCCCCCCGCTCGTTGATTAATATTTTTAATATCCTGAGAGGCTGACCCTCCTGCGGGCACAGCCTTGGTGCAGGGCACACTGCCTGCATCCTTCCCCCGGAGCCAGGAGAAGCATTGCCATGGTCAGCAGCAGGGCAGGTCATGGCCATCGGGTCCCACCGATGCTGCTCCCCCATGACCGACACTCAACGTCGACAGGAGTCAAACAAGAGTTGTGTTTCACTCCCATTATTCCCCTGCCCTAGCTCTAAACATTTACATTTGAAAATAGTATCTGTCACTCCCACAAACCAAAAATTTTTCTTTTTCTGTTTGAACCTGAATGAAAAAAACCCAAATCCCTGGGTGTCTGACATCAAAGCAGCGTAGAAGGAAACTGTTGGGATGGCATTCTGGCATTAACGCGGCACTAGAAAGGAAGAGCAGATGGGCAGTGAGGAAGCAAATCCTGTTGAAATATGATTAAGTGACACTGAAGATAAGGAAACCCATGAAAACTAAAGGGCAGGTAAGGGGATTTTAAGTGCAATATAAAAGGGGATTTGTGGCACATGTAATTCCTCCTTTAAATGTTGATTAAACATAGACATTTTTTTGCCTCTCAATTATAGTTACAGATCATTTTGTTTCTGTCTATGCTCTCTGCAAGCATCAGTGAAAGCTGAAGGTGCTTGGCACTTTTGTGTCTACTGTATGGTTATGTTTTATTCTCACTCACTGAGTACATTCCCGACTAAAGACAAAAACAGGAGGCATAAAGAGAAGAACGGCCCGTAAAGTATCTCCAGCATTCTGAGGAAAAAAGCTCGTGATTTTCTGCAAGATGATGGTTTCATTGCAACCACGCTCTAAATCAAGCTCTATCAATCACCATTTATGACTGGGCAAGCCTGGCTTCTGATCCTGTTGTTTCTTATACGTCATTTGCCAAAGCAGAAAGTCGGCTGTAAGCACTAATGGGATGGAGGACCTTGATTTTTTTTTTTTTAATTATTTGCGCTGATGCAATCAGTTGCATATTTCGATAAATTACTAATCGTGACCAAATCATCATTCTTAGCGTTAACAGAAATAGGTTTTATTCTCCCATTTCTGCACATGCCCACCTCCACCAAACCCAGCCCTCGCTATGCCGTTTTTCTTCGAAGCTCGTTTACAGACCTAAGCGGACCAGAACCAGCAGCCCTCCTGCTTCCCGGTGGGACAACCTGCTCAAGGGTTGGCCTTTCAAAATGTTTCACCTCGTCATTTCTATTATTGTCCCTGCCTCTCAGAGAAGAAGATTTAATTCAATCTTTAAATTCAACAGGATTCCTGGTGGAGGGGGGAGGACAGGAAGGGAGCAAGGGATCGATGAAGAGGGGGAGGAAATACCTTATGTCTCCTTTTGGGCCAATCCAACGCATTTTACTGAACTTTTCCACAATCATAAGTCCAAAAGGTTCCTCAAACACCTCTCCAAGCTATGCTGCGCTCTCTGCTCCAGCACGACTCGGGATGGAGGGGGAGAAGGAAAGGCAGGTGTGTGCGGACAGGGCTGGAGCAAGCCTGCAAAACCGACATTGTACCAAGATAAATGTGTACTCTTCTCTGGATATCAAATCTGCATTTTCTTTTTTGCTTTGTATGGCAAATCCTGACTCATGCCTGTGGCTGGGATTGGGCACGGGTTATGTGTGCTCATCTAATATTTCTTGTGGCCAGTTAGAAAAATCATATAATCCACCGCAGGTTTGAAATATAATTTAAACCTGCCAAGCCTCATAACTTCCAAGAAGGCAAATTTACCATAGAGAGAATGGTTTCTACTTACTAGATTTTATATTCAGATCTCTGGCACACGAGCTTGCCACCAAAGAAGTCTTTTATGCAAGCACATAATAACCAACGGAAGCCTTCATTTTCACTGCGGTTAGATTTAATGTGATAATGAATATTCCAGTGTCAGCTCCGGGTAAACTGATGGGGTTTCACCTCAGATTCCCTCCTTTAAATATCTCACGCAGGCACAGGCTTGCTGAGTGGTAAATAATTTAGCAGCACCAGCAGAAGGACACCTGAGATGTGTTCAAATGCAGGCGTACCTGCCTCGCTCGTGTACCGCCCTGTGTTCCCGCTCTTGTAAACAGCATCAGTAGCGCAGCAAAGAGCTTTATTACCTATTTATGTCGGCCCCTCGCAACCGAGAGCAAAGGGAAGAAATGCACGGCTTCAGCAAGCCGCCTGCGGAAAAATCCCCCCCAGGTGCACCAGGGTCACCCATGAAGGTCCCGCTGGGCTCAGCACTGCTCAGCTGGCTCAAGTGGGACATGGAAGGTCTGGGCAGGGAAGCTCGGTGGTATTGTCCCAGACCACGAGGAATCCACGTTCCCTAGCTGGCAGCATTTATTTTTATTAGAATTTGCAGGACTACAGGTGATATTTTGCATTCATTTGAGAGTCTCTCTGCAGTTTGCAAACATTTACCCACCCCATATGAGGCGAATTCTTTCATGCTCATTTTACGGACATGGAGTGCAGCTGAATTAATATTACTGCGAAAACCTTTGCTGCCAGATTTCCCTGCCTGTGTCACCATATTTTACCCTCATTACCTAACTAGGTCTGCCTGGGGGAGCAGCCTTCCAACATAATTGTGAGGGATCTGCTATTTCTTTGGGCTTTTCACCTATTTTGCAGTTCTTGGCTGATGTTTTTCCTCTCCTTTTTCTTTTTGCCAGTTTCAAGTTTCCACTCCGACACCAAATGCTTTCCTCTCTTTCCACCGCTGTTAACACCAAGCAGATCAAACAAACACAAAAGTGTTTTTTCAAAAAATAATCATTAAGCATATCGTGCAGTTTAGTTCAAGTGACAGCTGAATATTTGTTTCATTAATAAGTAATTTGCAATTAATTCGTGGAGTCATTTCTAAAAGAACATTGTGATGTTTCCATGGTTTTAAAGTGGCAAAACACTAGTCATTTTTTGACAAAATTTCAGTACAAATTGCTCATATGCATCCACTGGAAAAATCCAACCTCTGCTGAGGAGTGTCCCCATGGTGTGGGAACACGGCTCCCGGGGCAAGGCACCGACATTCGATACGCAAATAACTGCACTATTTAGGATTGGAATTTCAGGTGCTCGGGTGCTCATGCTGCTCCATTCAAACAATTGGTAATGAAATTACTAAAGTTAAGGTTTTTTCCATGTAAGGCTCATAAACAACTCTTCTCCATGCTGGAAGAACAACAAAATCTCCAATACAGATTGTTTAATTGATCTATTTTCAATCAAAAGGCTGGACAAACGAATGACTGTTATCCTGCCATCTGAAACTGAAGATGCTCCAGCTTGCAAAGGCTCCTGAGGCTGTAAAATCATGCCAGGAGTTATGGGCCACCCCTCCACCGGCTGAGCATCTCTCCTTGGAGGTCCAAGGGGCTCCATCCTCAAGCCTACGAAGGTCACCTTCTGCCTGGGATGAAATAGGCACCATTCATATGGACATCGCATTAAGAATTAAACAGCAGCTTGCCATCTTTCACAATGTTCTTTCTAACCTTACGAACCGGCATGGGAATAAATACCACGGGAAAGTGTCTTTAATCCAAGACACCAACACCACTTCCACTCTAAGTATCCAGGACTTGATACCTGGCCAGCAAAGACTAAGGACATTTCTAAGCTACCGAAACAATTACAATTGTTGCCATATCACCTTCTCAATAACCTTCCCCCGAAATTATAGGTTAGAGCGTTGTCTGTAATCATTAACTGCCTGAAGGAGAGAGACACATTGCCAAAGCAACAAACCTCTAATCAACAGAGTGGGAACGGTGCAGAAGAGAAAAATAACTCAACAAGCAAGTTGCAATAGTTTCAAAAAAAGAAAAAAAAAAAATCTGATTTGGCATATATAGTTAGCACCCTGCAGTTGCAAAATTAAAATGTTGGAAAAAGTGAACATCATAAATTTGTGCCTACTTGGGAATGTAATTTGCTAGAGTTGCACCTTTAGATGGAAGTGCTTGCAGGTTTTCATATTCAGCAGCAAGAGGACCAATTATATTAACAAACTGACGCAGCTCTGAAGTGACACAACAGAGAGCTGTAAAAAAAAAAATTATTAAATGTTTGTTTTTCAATTAAAACTGAAGAAAAATAATTTTTTTAAAACTGAAAAAATGCCCAGTTTCAAGCTATCCCAACTGAGATGGATAGATAGCCAACGTGGTGTCTGGAAAGCAACGCTCTAGACCCTTTCACAAAAATCTTTAACTGGAAGGGTTGTTTAATTTGTTAGAAAGGTCAGGCTAAAATTAATATTTTAAAAATTGCTGAAATGCCATAATTTCTGAGCTAAAAATCAATGAAGTTGGATAAGAGAATTTATAAATTGTCTGGCACGAAAATCTGGAAACAATCAGCTACACCACGCTTTGCTCCACAGTGATCGCCGTGATAAGACATGGCTTTGCCTTCAATGCAATTTGCAACCTCTTAGCTTGATCCAGTTTCCACTGAAGTAAATGAAAAGATTACCACTGACTTCAATGAAAGCTGGATTAGACTCTGTTCACGTTCACAGCGGAAAAAAAAAAATCTTAATGATTATTTATGCCAGAAATTCCAGTGTAAAAAGGAAAATTGGTGCAAATGTGTTGAAGAATTTGAAGAGAAAAATGAGCGCAGTGGATATAAAATATGATTCCACTAAAAATTAGAAGATTACTAATTACTCTGAAGAAGCTTATAGAAACACTATAGATGTAATTAAATGGCACAAATATACTTCCAAATCCAATTATAGCAATGGAGCAATGATTATACAGTTGCATTAAGAGTTAAAATAAAATATGATACCAGATAAATGGGTATATTAGAAAGGCATTATTAGATTTTCTTGCATTTATCCACCATCAAGTGCCACCAACCCTTGAAGCTAGGGACAAATAGAAGAAAACAGATAGAGGAGAAAGACTGAGTTGGCTTGCTAAATATAGCCAGTAACAACTGAGGTATTTCTACCGGAAAAGATGAAAGGCGAGGTACCAGCTACCAATACATGACTTGCACAACAAACCGAAATACTGAGTCTTATTCACAGTCCTACAGCTCCTCCACAATTAGCAACTTCTGTAAGTACCAGGCCATAAAAGAAGTAAAACTCGAAAAGGATTTACTGCAGAAAGTTGAAACATCCTGGAGAAAATATACCAATAAAGAGCCAATTATTGCGCCCATCAATATTCGGCAGTGGACTATCAGAGGAAAAGATATGCAGATTCGATTAGGAAAAAATACAGTCGCGCCTAGCATTTGGCAGAAGAACATTACTTACAGATGGGAAAAGGGACGCTCGCTTTATTTGTATGTTTAAATAATAATTTGATACTTTACCCATTATGTCAAGAAATTAACATGTAGAGGAAATGAATACACGCACAGCGTCACAGTGAGTCCCTTTCTGATTTAAAACTAAAATAAATCATTCCTTGCTTTGCTCTCTCCAGTCCTTGAAATTCACATTGACTTTAAAAAAAATACATATAGCATGTATCAGGTTTGTCAACTTCTGAAACCCGAAGGAAATATTCACCAATTGCCAGAAACTTGCAGGTCACGCTTAAATCACTTACAACCTTACCTGGTTTTAAAATTCAAACATAAGCAGGCACAACCTGCATGGGGTTTTTTGAGAGAGCTCCTCTCTGGCAGGTTGGTAAATGGAGGTTTCCCGTTAATAAACACCTGCAGTTTATCCCTATTTTGCACTCACAGGGAGAGGGCTGGTAAGGAGTTGTTTGGTTTATAAAGTCACACAGACCGTATCTGCCCCCCCAGGTACATGTTGGACCATCAGCATAATAAAAAGGGGGGGGGGGGGACAAGAAGAAAAAAACCCCTAAAAATAGTCCTTTATTCTGCTTTTGCCATAATACTATAAAGACAAACAGAAACATCCACATGCTCAGCTATGCCTTGGCTAAGCAAATCTCATAAATGTCTGAATTTCCCATTATGGCCGTGATTTCTAGAGGGAGATGAAATCTTTACCTCGCTCTAAATTGATGGGAGTCTCCCTCCTCCCTTCAGATGCCAGAATATGGAGGTAGAAGACTCTCCCTCTGAAGGCTGTATTTTATAATACTCTGATGAGATGCCTTTTGATTTAGGGTTTGCATGAAGGAAGAAAAAAAACCTGTGTCATCTGCCAGCTCATCTAACCCAACTTTAATCACTTACGGCGTAGACAGCTATATCTGAGCCAGTCATCTAAAATCCCTTTAAAGTCAATGGTGAGAAATAGATGGGTTTAGGATGCAATTAATTGATTGGAAGGAAGAGGGATCTATCATATATGGAAAAGAATTGTGGCCCAGAGGGTTCTGCTTTTCTCCATTTGCTTTACAGGGAGTTCACACGTCCGTGTTGTAGTAGTCATCCAAAAGAAGTGAGAAGAATATCGCCAATCTCTATTAACCAAGCTCTCTCTTTTTTTAATCACTTTTACTGTTCCTCTTCCCTTCTGTTTCTACACCTACTCTCTCCTGGGACATCAGCTCAATTTTTAACATTATAAGCCCATTGACCTCTCAAGGAAACGGGTTCATTCATCTGATGGTGATGAAAACTTTTAGGTCATACATGACCACACACCTGGGCCAGAAGAACTGATCCATCAAGTTTAAAGAACACGTTAACGGATAGTTTCATGCCAATGTCACAGAAATATTCAGAATTACAAGATAAGAGAAAACTGCCTACCGTTTCACCACTCTCCCAAGGACCCATGGGTCCTTCAGCTCCCAGGACTCTTGGTCACGTCCAAAATGATGACGGTTGCTTACAGCCTAAGGAGCTGGGCTGTGATGATTTTCATGGAGACAGAGAAAAATATTCTCCCTCAAGAGGACATGGCATATCTGTCAACTTGAAAGAAAATACAGCAAACTTCAGGAGGAAGAAAAAATTAACAATAATAAATTTGTCTTCATCGAGTAAGATCCAATGAAGTCAACTTGAAATAAGTTTTGCCAGACTTGAATGTTTCAGAGCCCCCCGAATGCCTTTCTTTTGCCTGAGCTACCACCCAATGGTTAGCCCTGTGCAATTTTGTTCTGCTTTTACAAGCTGGTGAACCAGCCTATTTCCTCTCACCCACCAAAGAGCAACCATTGTACTGAAGATCTTTGAGAAATCTGCCACACACTCTGACATAAGGGAGTAAGTTTTGTTTCATGTTTTCCTTATGCTGGGGCATTCATCTTCAAAGTGCCTCGCACGCAACCAGGGAGCCTTAGAAGCGTATCAGGGGCAATTCAAAGAGCTTTGCATGGAGCAGGAGGGGGGTCCTGTTCAAAGCTGCAGCCTTGCATCTGCCAGAGAAGAGCAGATTCAAAACCGAAGAGGTCACTTCACCTACCTGTAGTGGGATCTCATATTCAGAAGACTCCAACTAAAAATAAGGGATATTTAGACAGTGTGATAACTGAAACCCTCTAGGCGATGCTCTTTCTCTCTCTCCCTCACACACAGACACATACAGAGCAACGTCTCCTTTAGAAAAAAACCCAAAACTGTGGGAGACATAATGGCCTCCAGAAAACTTACTCACAGACTAGCTCCATCTATAGCATCCTCCTGGTTTGAGCACAAAAGTTTCCAACGAGCTGGACCACCACAGACCTCTGTTCAAACCACCTGAAATAAGGAAAAGAGAATAAGCAGTTGTTTAATACACGATAGAGTGGTGACAACTGATTTAATTACCCAATTTAATCCCATATAGAGGAAATATTCTGCCTGGCTCAGAAATTACAATTACCTCTTCTGTGGTCGGACCTGGAAGCCCCTGGATGACATAAGGGCTCTGCCAGGATGGGCCCTGTCTAAATACAGAGTAATACAGAGCTGCTTTCCCCAGAATTTGTCATCTACATGGGAAATATAGAAAAGTACGGAAGAAAGCATTGTTCTCCTCATTTTACACATGGAGATCTGAGAGAAGGAGAGATGCAGGGTTCAAGCACAAGCAGATCAACAGATGTTTAATGTCATTGATGATGATAAAGCAATCAGAAGTGGATTTTTTAAGTGAAGCAGAAGTATAATAGTCTTGCAGATTATCTGTGGAGGCTTTGTATCATGCACTTGGCTTCTTTTTAAAACAACTTAGATTAAATCTTTGTAACGCCTGCTTTTTGATAAGTTGTAAGTAGCTCTGCATTTGCAAGGAAGTCTCACATTGGCTACTGAGAGAGGGCAGGTACCTCTATGGGATTTAATCCCACGGTGCCGAGTCAGCGGGGTCTATCCCTGCTCCCTCTGCCATCATTCATCTGGCACCAGCCAGCTCCCTCTTCCTTCAAACATTCACTACTGCAGGTACAACCCCCACCTCTGTACACAGTTTCTACCGTCTGTAATAGTTCTTCAGTATCTAATGTATCAAGGACTTATTTTTTCTTTTTTTTTTTTTTTAATAGTAGGCTAAAATACACACATCCTACGCTCCAGCCTCTGCCCTCCTTCCTCAGACTCCTCTGATTTATATTGTGGTTGTCTCATTAAAATCTGCAAAGCCTTTGGGACAGCCTTTGTCTGAATGGCACTTCACATACACAGTTACATTACTCTCCATATCTTTTTTTTTTTTTTATTATTAGAAATAATTGGGTTTGTCTTTCTTTTAAACTCAATTTAAACATTGCCTCCATTGCCACATGCTTCATTTTGCTGCAGTGCTGACTGTGGTATTTCAGATTCCGCCTGCATACTCCAAGTTCGCTTTATAACAGCAGGCCAAGATGGATCATAAACTTTATGTCTGATTCTGCTTCTTAGGTAACATTTGTGGGTTTTTTTCAAATTTTCCTACTTAGCGAATGTATTATTCATTTAAAGCACCTGATCAAATAGACTGGGATCTGGGAGACAATTCCAAAATTTAATTCAGTTGTAAAATTATGCGTGTACCACATACACTCACGTATAGCTTAATTTGCTACGAGGCGTCTCTCAAGAAGAGCTAACCATTTTGAGCCCCTTTCATACCGTAAGGCTGCTAGGACGCGCGCTGTGCTGTACAACCTGCTTTCAGAAGGTTTCAAAGCCTGTATTTGCCAGGTGTCTCCTTCTTCCCATGTTTTATTCTCACTTCTGTGGTTCTTGCAGTGACCTCACCTGGAGCAATGAGGCTGCAAGCCCTCCATAGGCCTTCACAGAAAGAGCAATTGGTTTATGCCCCGTATGTTTCCCAGGTTGTAAAACAGCGTAAAAGTACAAATGAAGACCCTCAGACTATTTTCCTTCCTGCTGTGTGCAATCAAGCCAGAAAGTATCCCTTACTCAGAAGGAACCTGCAAATTACCCCGACGTACCCGACCCACCGGCAGTAATGCAACATTAGGAGCATTTTCCCCGGCTCGCTCACCTCGTCGGTGTGGTGCTGGCTCTTCTCCTGCTGAGCTCCTCCAGCAGGTCTGTAATGCTGCCTGCCTCCACAATGCCTGGTTTGGAAAAAAAAAAATGTGAATGAAACACAAACCTTTGCCACCAAAATACGTGCATTATTTTTAAAGAACTTTACATCACTTTACGTATTGCAGAATTGACCCCATATATCTGGGAAGTCTGAAACTGAAATAGATTTAAGGCAGCTAAGAAATAATCACAGGAAAGCATTTTGGATTCAGCCAAGTATGAAGTAAGGCAGTCTATTTTCTTCAAAGAAAGCGGAGGCTACCTTTCATTGCATCAATTATATAGAGCTTTAATGGAAAGGGATTAAAAAGTACAAAGGTAAAACAAACAGCATTACTGCAGTGTCCAGTAGGATGAAATGACTTCTTTACATGGTAGGTACGATCACAGAATTACTTAAAAAAGGCAGGAAAGAGGGATTTCACGTACCTTGACCAGACTCACTGCGACAGTGACATAAACCCGGGACACTGCAGCACATACATTTTGGAAATTAACCCCCACGTCCCCAACCTCCCTGCCAGAACTCAGATCCGAACTCTCTATTTCTGTGGTTCCTATTTACTTCTAGCCAGAGAAGTACATTATTTCATAAATGCAAAGTTTTAGATAATGTTGCATTTCTGTAAGTCTCTTCAAATTGTGTCTGTACTGTCCCAGATCATTGCAAATGATTTACTTCGCTCTACTTTTATCCACATTTTCATTCACAGGATGTGTACCATTCAGCTCCATATCCCTTAAAAGTTTGATATCAAGTTCTTCATATGCCTAATTTGGGCTTAATTCGGGGCTGGGGTAAATCGTTACGACTCAGATGAAGTCAATAGGAGCACAACGACTTACATCAGCTTTGTGTCAGTAAATACTGACAAGATTGATCTCAAACTTTTTCAGAACAAAAGATTTTTGAGGATGGATTAAACAACATAAATGCTGAGCTGTTTTGCTAGACTGCAAATGGCATAACACATGCTTTGTGTGACATCTCTGAATTATCCCTTCGTGGTAATGTTGACATTACATGGTATTGACTCATGGAAGAAGCTTAAATACCCTTTTAAGTTTTCAAGACTCTTTGACAAAGCACTATTTCATTAACAAAATGTTAATGGAATCTAGGAAGCTCGAATATACAGTATAGCCTGCTGGTTTCAAGAAGCTCTGTTCACTGACCGAGAGATGCGACTGCAACGGAGCAATGTAATTCTTATTTTTAGCCAACAGAAAAGGGAGCGTCTCGAGCAGGGCACTCATCGGTTGAGAAAGGAGGACCCAAGGCTACTTCCACAGCGCTCCACTAAAGGGCTACCACACCTTCTGCTGGAGGAGGTCAAAATAGCACAAACGAGAAAATACATCACACAACGTAAACTAGGAGAGACAGCAGGGGTGACACGGGCTTGGAGCTAAGGCTTCTTGCTTGTGGAAAGGAGGAAGACCTAGAGAGCATTGCCATGCAGAACACATGCTCCGGGGTGATGTTTGGGAAAAGGGTCATTACGTGCCTACAGCTAAAATTGTTTGCTCTAAGTGTCCCGTTAATGACTCTCAAGTAAGTACAGGGGTTTATATTTGATGGGCTTACTGCTAGGAATAGATCTTGGTTTTCAGGTTCTTGACCTGACCCAGAGCAGGGACTTGATGGTGAGACAGGGGCGGCGCAGGCAGAGGAGGTGGCCTCACCAGATGTCCCATGTCACTCGCCAGGATGACGAGGGAAACGCCACTGCGGCGAGGCAGCGGCACGCGAGGGATTGGTTTTCACCCCAGCCAGAACCTTCCACCTGTGAACAGCAGCGAGCAGGTTCCCCTCCCGACGACGGGTGCTCGCCGTCCGCTAGCAGTGATTTTCAGCACAGCACAGGGCCCGCAGCTGAGCGGGGAAGACCTGGTCACCGCTGAGCAACGTCCTGCCACCACAGATGAAAGATAGTGCTGAACGCTGGAAAAACAGACACCTTTTTTTTTAATTGTCTTTTCTGAGGTCCAGTAGAGCAGTAGATTGTTTATGAACAACTGCCCACAAATCGTTTCATCAGTAAACTTATAGCTATTTATAATGTGTGCTGCTCGTGACTGTGACATGCTCTCAACACCTCCTCAACATTGAACTCCATGTAGATATCACTTTTAAGTCAAATCTTTGCGTGAAAGGTGACAGACCTTTTCAAGGGCGACGTTTTCTCACACACTGAAGAGACAAATTTCTAAAGTTAAGCTTTTCTGCTGTTTTCGAGATCTACAATTGCTTTAAGCAATAAGGAAAATCATTATTAACAAAAGAGGTTGGAAGGGATGGGCAGGGAAATACCAAACCTCTGTCCGTTTGCTTGCTTTCTGCTTTTGACAGCATTTTGCGTACCAACAGCCTCCACATTTCCTCCTCAACTGTCCATTTCATCTTGTATATGGACTCACGTAAAGTAACAAGTGGAAGAAAATCATGCAAAAAAGAAATGAAAATTTCAGTGCATAAATGCAAAACTTGACTGAGGCATTCAAGGGCCACCTTGCTGCCTGAAACAGCTTCTTTCCTTTTTCAGTTGTTTAGATTTCAAGTTGATAACATCCACAGTAGTAAAGATAACTCTACCTGACATCGGTAGAAGGCGTGATGAGAAGTTTTCTGGGAAGGGGGGAAGGTCTCTGAGATACATTTGTATGCGTCTGTGCAATATATTAAAAAAAATAAATAAAAAAAGACAGTGGTACAGCTGCATACACAAACAGAACCAATCAAACATGGCAAAGCTGTGAAACACGTCTGCACTCGGGTACCGATGACTGGATTAAAGGGTGAAGTAATCCAGGTGTTAATGAGACAGGAGCCAGGGAGCCTCGTGGGACTGCGCTCATCGGCAGTTTTGCCTCCAGCGTTGATGGGCTCGGGACCGAGGACTGTAAAGGAAGAGGGAGATCCTCAGCTGACATGTGTGACTGACGGACAAAGGGCTCATTGGCTGGCTGAAAACAGGCCTTTTGGTGCAACAGCAAAGCTTCGTACGGATTTACCCAATTCCTGTGTAACCAAGTGCAAAGGGATGCTGATCGTCACTACTGTTGCCAGGCTAATGCTCTCCTTAACAGCATCTTACCCTCTTGGTTTTGCTTTTTTAATTCAAATCAAATTACCTTTGCCTCGAGAGGTGTACAACTACAGTATTAATTGCAGTTTTATGCCCCAAGAGAAGAAAAATACTCCTGTAGAAAGGGACGAAAGATTTTGTGCCAGGCTGAACGCAAAGCGCAGATGATTCATTTTTCCAAATACCTTGGTTGCTCTCAAAAGGAGCAGAGGAAACCTGCACCGCCTGAAGAGTGCTTGGTTGCACCGCACCGATGCAAAGGAGCCCTGCAAATCCTCTGCTCAGCGGATTCGTTCCAGCACAAGGCAATTCCACCTTCCAATTCACCACCAAAACACAAGAGAAAAGCTCCCAGAGCACATCCTCGGCCAGCAAAGCAGCCCCCGGTCTGTCCTCCAGACGTGGCTGTTAGAGAGCACTCCTTCAGCTAGGAGAGCTTCCCCAAAATCTTGATGTAACTAAATTAAAAATAAAAGACTGAGGCTCTTCAAGAATAAGCAAATGAAGTCCTGAATGGTCACTACGGTAACAATGGCCACACCAGAATCAGTAGAGTTTAACCTTTGCACACGATGAGTGCAGCCCATGAGGATCCCTTTGGATCCAGGTGAGCTCTCGGGGCTCAATATTCCTACTCATATGGAAATGCGACAGCTTAATAAAAGAGAACGGAAGAACTGACGGAACATTCCTCAAAGGTTTCATGGAGAATATCATAGTTTTTGGTATACAACAGTTTAAAGGAATTGTAGGACAACTGAAATTCAAGGGAATTATAGGAAGAAAGACATTTCAATCTTGACCGCAAAGTATTGCACTCAGTCAAGGACACTGAACTCTGTGATCCCGCTGGGGTCGCGAATTTTCCCCATGAATTAACAGACGCCCATTGAGCTGCAGCGACCAAGCAGGATTTTTATGGTGGCTGAAGATCTGCCCCACGATGTTCGCATCCCATTGCCAGGAAAGCATCTCCCACCCTCCAGATAGCACTGGTCAAAGCTCTCTGTGAATAACCACTTTATAATGCGAGACACTTACTATGCAGTGGGTCACTGGTAGCAGGGTTGAAAAAGGGACATTCAGATCTAAAATTACAAGCCTCTATAGTCAACGCTGAAAAAATCAGCTCTGTCTCAAAGGCTCTTATAGACCTAGGAGGATCAACACGTTCAAAGAACAGATTGCTGCAGTATGTTAGCAAAGGTTAGGGAAAGCCGAAAACCTTAAGGCCTTGCAAGTCAATCTGTGTATCGCACAAAAGTTTCACCTCTTCCAAACCTGAGACAAATGCAGATTGTACTCGTCGTACTTTTAGAAAAACCTTTAATCAAAATCCGTCGCTCTCTTTTGAACAAGACTACAACACTCCGGAGATACAAAGACAACTAGAAGGCAGAAGTTCTGCAGAACGGGCATTTTACTTCTAAAACTCCCCTTGTGATTACACAGATCCCTAGTGCCCTGGCAACTCAGTGTACTTACACCCATATTTTTCTTCAGCCGCCACATTTATCCACAAGTGCTGTGACCGTAAATTAAAAAAACCACACTTTTTTTAAAAATTTCCTCAACTGCATCTGCAATTGCACTAACATAACACACACTAGACGCAACTGGCAGTCCATGCTGGATTTTTCTTTCCCATTCATAGGAAGGAGTTGAGCTGAGCTGAGCTGAGCTGAGCCGAGCCGAGCCATAGCTCACCCTCCCGTCCGCCACTTGGGCACCTCTCTCACCAGCTGCTCCTCAAAGAGGACACTCATTACTCCAGAAGAAAAACACCTATGTACTATCAGGTACTGCTGATTTTCTTGAGGTAAGAGGGTATTTACTATCTCTGTAGTACAATTATAGGAATCAGCTTTTTTTTTAAATCCCTGCATGGGTATTTAAGTCAAAAGATTAAAGAACCGAGACAAGGTATACAAAAACTGATAATCCCAACACAGAGACCTTCCAATCATAAATACTTGTCGTTCTTAGCATAATATGCAACCTTCAATATACTGTTCTGTTTCAGGCACATTTAAGTACCCTGTAGAAATTACTTTATGCTGCTATTATTCCTAAAGAACTTCAGATGAGTTTGGATCCATCATCATTCATCATGTCAGCCACTCTACGGATAGTTACACACAATTTGTCTGCTCAGTTTTATCAAATAGCTAGCCCTAGGTTTTATTAATTTTCACTGGTCTGCAGAAATTACAGAGCTCTTATGCTTATTTATAAATTATATCCCAACTTAGATCCATTTTCTGTGAAAACCAAGCAGTGCTTTTGAGATACATTAGGTCTTCTGGTGCTGGTACTTCATAAGGGCATCCCAAACCTTGCCTTGTTGCTTGTAGCTTAGATTTCACTGTTGTTTCTCTTTGTTGGGATTTAAACTTAAGGAGAAACATTTTTGTTGTTGTTGCTGATAACTGCATTCCCAAGGACAAACAATTGATTTGTACGGTGGGTCTTTCTCTTTTTGGATGTTCAGCAGCCTGAGTTGACTTCAAACCTTTTGCTCTTCAAACAGTTTTACATGTGTGGGATTAGTAAGCATCCCTAGTAATCAAAGAGAGAGAAAATCTGAACTTCTCTTGTCATGATGGAGAAGGAGAGAAAACCGGTGGCCAGCATATTGCTGTCACCATCCAGTGAGGGGTTTTGCTCCCTTTTCCATAAATCACAACATTTTTGGAAGAGCCGACAGAATTGGCCGTTACAGAAAGCAGCACACTCCAGCAAATCCACCCAGCAGCAGACTATCCAAACCCGAGCTGCAGGGTTGTTGGGGAACAGAAAATATGATGTTCACGGGAATTTCATTCCAAAGCTTTTCCTGAAGTGAGGTAAAGAAAATCACAGTATTTTAAGGGTAAAGTGGCAGCTCAACAAAGCTTTAACTTACCACAGCCTGGATAGTTCTGCGCACACAAACTGGTATTTGGTGGGAAGAGCAGCAAAGGTCTTGGCAGACGCGCTAGGGCTCACGTACATGAGGCTTCTGAGAGGAACAGGCTGAAATTGTAGAGGGAGGATGGAGCCATGGGACATTTGATGTCAGCAAAAGACTTCCCGACAGCAGCCAGCAAGCACGTCCCAGCGTGCGTGTGTGCACGCGGTGTAGCTACAACACCGAGCACGAATCCCCGGAATGGGTGCAGCCACGTTCCTCTTCTCAACCAGGGAGAAGCGGCTTTATCAGGGACACAATGGGGCTCTCCTGAGGGTATACAACAACCTCCCAGCATCACCAAGACGATAAGCAGCATGAATTAACTGCAATCCAGAATGGTTTTCCAAAATGCTCTCCCCTCCCATGAATTATGTTGTGTGCTATTTATATACTTACATATATGAAGATATACAAAATATCCAGCATGCACAAATCACATTTTAAATATACATGCATACGCACATGTACGTGTTAAATCAACATGATTTTAGGTTTCGTACTTTCAGTGGAAATCCCCCCACGTTATTGTCAAAGCCACAATTGTTGATTTAACCGTTCTACTGCAAATAAAGAAAAGGAAAAGCAGAACAAATATTTAGCATATATATATTTTCAAAATACTGTACATGTTTCCTCTAGAATGTTACTTTATTAGATTTTATATAGCACTTCTCTCCTCCTCGATGACTTTTTGCTCTGTAAAAGCTGTGTAAGAGGCACAGCGTAATGTAAATCAGAGCAAGCCTTGGTGCAGGGAAAAAAGGCTCTCACCGCATCCAGAGCCCTAGCCATGCAGCACAGCCACCCCGAGGCCACGCAAGCCCCGTGTGGCATCCTCACCATCGGTCCCACGAGCCCACACTACAAAGAAACAGCAAAATGGGGAAGCACCTGCTCAGGATGTGGACCCCATTGGGGTGGCTTGGGGTCTGCAGCTCCCGCAAGCCTCCCTGCCACATGGCCACCCCTTGGCCCACCTTGGGCGTCCCTGGAGCTGGAGCTCCCCTCCGCCCTGGCAGCTTCATGGGTATGGAGAGTCCCGGAGGTGGTGCCCATCTTCAAACACTTCCCTTTGGAGCACTTCAGCCACCTGTTCAGCGTAGTAAAATATCCAATCCATTTAATGAGGCTTCCGGTAAAATAATTCCTTTGAAGTCCCTCAGACCATGACAGCAATTAACCCAAGACCCATCTTCACTTTTGTTGTTTTACCTACTCTTATTCAAGATCAACAACATCACTGATGGTGCAAATTATTTCCCTGCATAAGCAGGAAGGGAATGTGTCTCACATCCAGCGGTTACAGTCAGCTGGCAAAGTGACCCGATCGCAATTACAGCCACAACGCGCAGTTTCATCAGCGTCCCTGGGCTCATCCTGATTTTTTTTAATAGCCTCCATTTTGCAGCCTTAAGACCATAAAGCAATTCATTGCGTTTACTACCGGCAGCGTTTAGCTATGTAACCTACTGCACCTATAGATGAGGCAGGTAAGGATGGCATCACGGGAGACCAGTACACACAAATGGGGTCGTGAACTGCGGCCCCTCTTAACAAAACTGCTCCCAAGCACACCCCACCGCAGTGTTACACGTACGTGCGTATATTCAAAAACTTTTACCCAAATGCATGCAATGTGCACTATTTGCGTCGCAAATTGTTTATAGCAATGCACATTAAAAAGAAAATAAAACATCAAATGGAGTATAAATGAATATAATTTTTAAAATGCCAAAAAATCTAACTGAAATATGAGTTTCTCCACATTAGAAAATGAGAGAAATAAGAAACGAGGAAGATAGCAAGAAACAGACACACAACCAGAGATCGTTAGCCTGAAAAATGCTCTTGGAAGAAACTTTTTCAAGGGTTTCTGTTTTGTTTTATTTCTGTTTCTGTTTTTTTATTTGTTTTGGGTGTTGTTTTTAAAGCGAGCAAGAATAAGGATAAAAGGAAACTCATTCCCCACTAAAGGGCCTCCTGCGGACCAAGCGGGACGGCCTGCTGACTCCAGCCACAACGCCGTAACCTCTGCGAGGGGGGAGGCAAGTGAGCGCACGCACCCCGTTGAACAAGGTTCAAGACAACGGTTCTCACCGATGGCCATCCAGTGTCACAGGGAAAACAAAAGGCGATCCGAATCCTTCTCCTCGTGTACGTCTGACGTACCTATCCTATACCTGCATCCTATGCATTCATCTGTTGGCCAAGATTGCATCTCCAGACCCCTGAGGGCTGAACAACACACCACTCCAAAGTAAAAAAGACAGGAGAAATAGTCACAACCCAGAATTTCTATTCTGTGAGAAATTCCGATATTTTCACGAGTGCGGAAGGGAAATGAAATCTTAAAAGATTCCTGCAAAATTGAAGTTATGAGAACATTTTGTGGAAATGTTACCTTTTAATAATACGCAGTGGTGGTCTGAAAATGTTAAAATTATCCAAATGTAACAAACTATAAGACAAAGCATATAGTAAACACGAGAACTACACTATAAATAAATCCCTCCCCCCCCCGCAAAAAAAAACCCAGAAACCTGAACAAATTAAAACATTTCAGCATCATCGAAATTAAACACTTCAACAGCATACCAACAGAGATGAAAGGCAAATGATCCACTGGAACACCTTTTCTCTCAAAACTGATTACAATCAACAAAATTCCTATAGAAAATGTCATTTTTATTCAAACTGAATTTCAGATTCGGAGCTGTTTGAACATGGTTTGCCCACCTATACCCAAGAAAATTGCTGCCACTCCGACCTCCTCCGCAAAGGTGAGGCAGGCGAATGGAAGAGTGTTGCTCGTTCTTACTGAAGGAAAGCCTAAGACCTATGTTTTCTATAAAATTGGCGGTCTCGGCTTATTTCTCAGCAAAAATGCTTTAAGGAGAGGTAAAGCAAAGCTATTGTTACCGAGACTTTCTTACTGTAAGGAACCATACCACAGTGCATTTACTGGTATGCTATGAAATACCATAAATCATCCTGACAACATGATACTTGTCAAAATAAAGGCATAAAATACATCTTGGAATAAAATATCCTCAATCTTATTTATTTGTTTGCTCACTCCTGCCATTTGGCTTTTCTCAGTGGGTTTCCCAATCGTTAGGGTGAATTAGTGAGATTCTGCTGTAAAAACACAACCATGTGCGTATTCGCAGGCTTACACACGCTGCATATCTGCATATAGCACTGTGCAGTCATTCAAGAGAACTAAAAATAAAGCTTTCAAAGGACACTCCAGCTTTCCTGCAAGATTTTTTTCCTTTTTCCAGCATTTTTTTCCCCCCTTCCCCCCCGCCAAATATTTCACTCATGCTCAACGGTGGCATGGTTTAAGGGAGTCCTGCATGGAAAGCTCCTTCAGCTGCTTAGCCCAACAGCATAAATTTGATCTCGTAATTAGTATTCAGCTCAGCATCTTGGATAGAAACCAATGTTACAGCCAAGAGGTGGTTTAAATCACATAAATCATAGATCAATGACAGAACTCTAAGCACTGGATAGATTACAAAAGTAAGCTTTAGTTAAAAATAGATTAACCATTTCCCTGCAGGAATTCCTTCAAAAAAGCCCTGAATATAAAACAAATAAAATTAAATCTGATAATTTTTTTTTTCTAATGTATTCATATACTAGATGAATTGTTCTTTCCCTTGACAGTTACACACTGATTAAAGAAATGTGTTAACATGCTATTTCAATGGAAAATATTGTAAATTGTGGAGACTTTAATTTTTTTAATGAGCCTTTAATAGCCAGAAAGAACGAACCAGCAGTGTTGTGTACAGCCAGGTTTATAGCAAATGTCACGGCGACTAACAGATATTTCTTTCGTTGCTGTTTTTATAAAAAGGGCAAAAATCCTTCCCAAGCCAAGAAAAATGTTTTTGAGAAGGGTTTTTAAATTATTTTGTGTTTTAAGTTTTAGCTAATGAAGCGCCCAGTTCAAAGAAGTATCACGAGCCATCTGCTATCCTAGTTTAAGTGCCCATGGGGGTACTCAGCATCTTGAAGGATTGTGCCCAAGATCACCAAATTATTAAAAGTTCAGTGGAAGAGGAAACACAGGGCTGAATCTCTTCCCCTTGACTAAGGAAGGAAGGAGGGTTTGGCTCCTGCAATCGGATTCTCCGCCGGTGTAAACCAGCATTACACCAAATAGGGGTGTACTGGTGGATGCAGATCGCGCCAACGCCAATTAAAAGTATGTGCTTGCTCCTGTATATTTTACTGTGTTTCCCTCCCATGAGGTCAAACGTTACTCAAAAGAAAAAAAAAAAAAGACCACAAACAACAAAACCAAAACATCAAAACTTTTCAGCATCTGAAGGAAGATTTGCATGTCTATTTTCTTAGTTGCAGAATCGAAAGTGAGAAATGCCTCAGCAGCACCTCAGCCACCCCTCAGGCCGGAGAATCGCACAGTTCCAAAGCACCGCGGCTGGAATAATGCACCCGAATTGCTCCCGTTGACTGGCAGGCACACGGGAGGAACAGAGCCTTTGAAACACACACGGTCCACGGCAGTTCAAGCAACATCAAACACAGGAAAAGCATCAGGCACCCAGTCCTGCCACCTCAGACGCCCTTTTTATACTCTCTAAATGCAGCTTAAAATGAGTTAGAAAATGCTCAAACAAACTGAGAGAAACTCAACATTTCCTATCCCTGGACTAACAAATTTTGATCAGATGGAGAACTGAAAATACTGGAATTCACCCCAATAAAAAGTTGCACAATTCTTGAACTGTAAATAACTGTTATAGCCATGATGTAATGAAACCAAACTTCCCAAACTCCAACACCCACAGATCCCATAGATCACAGAAAAGTTACTATAATTGTTGCTGTCATCTCTAGAATTTTAAAAATAAATAATACCGCTTTTATAGGCATTTACATTTGTTTTCAAATACTCTAGCTCCATCAAGAAAAACATTTTTAAACTTTTAGTGCTTTATGGAAATTACTACTTTCGATTTCCAAGGGCTTGTTTCACCATAAGAGGGAATAAAAAAGCAAGCTGCTCGATAGCTACTTGAGGAACAACCCTCAGATTTCCAAACCGGCACCCCGCGTGATAGAAGACTGCAATATATGCAATCAAGAGATAGATTCAAACAATAATAACTAGCAGAGGCTCCAGGGCATAGCAGAATGTGTCATTTACTTCAGACCCCATCCTTTAAACATCAGTCCTACGAGTAGTTCAGTGGAAAATAGATGGGACTGCTCGTGTAAGTGTAGACTACTCACACAAGGAAGTTTTCAAAGGCTTTACATTTTCTAAGGTGCTGAAAAATGCATAGCAAGTTTAGTAAAAGTCAAAAAAAAAAAAAGAGGGGAAAAAAAAGAATCTCTTGTAATAAGCCAAATAGTCAGAGAGATGTCAGGGTTAATTTTTTAAAGGCACATTTCCCTCCAGCAACAATTCTCTTTAATTATTTCAATGTGAAACACATTATCAGACATGTTCGTGCCCTGTTCTCAGCTCACAGTGCCTGACACAAGATAGGTACAAGATGTTAAGACTTCTCCGCTGATGCTCACACACATAGGTGCTGGGTCCCTGGTCCCCGCCGGCTCCGGTGGGAGGAGAGGGTGGGCAGCACCTGCCACACCTCCAGCTCCTTGTACCTAACTTCTGGGGCCACCACCTCGTAGTCACGGCACCAAAACGGGGAGGATATGGTTGAGAAAAAGCTGCGGGATTTCAGAGTATCACGTAAACAGGCACCGAGCGCAGCAGGGAGCCCGCAGTCGCGCTGGTTTAAGGGTTATCAGGTAACCATAACACACGTGACAGCCTTCCAGTGTATTTGCATGGGAATTTCTCCAGGTATTTTTTTTTCTTTACTTCGAGGTTTAATAGTCGTGTGGAATAGGTAGCACAAATCAGGCAAAGTCCAGTGAGGAAGCTGCTGGTACACCGCAGCGCACCAAGCTGCTGCAGGATACGGTCGTGTAGGATGCTTCTTCAGGAGTTTATGAGAAACACTTCGTGTTCCTCCCAAGTAGTAAGAGACACTGTTCAGAGACCCAAAATAAAATATCAGCTCCAAAATAGGAGTCACGGTGGTTTCAAATTTAGGTATCTAGAAGAAACCTTGATCTAATGAACGGGTTCAGTATCGCAAAGCAGCATGTTTGATCAAGTATCTCAGATGGTGAAGGTGGGTTTTCTATTTCCTACCATAATTTCAAACTTGAGAGAAATGTGCTCAAAGTTCCTAAATATGCCAGAAGTCACGTCAGTCTATTCAACCCTCATTTCGGTGCAGGAGAGTCTAATCCTTTTCTTGAGAAGGAAGGCTGGAAGGGAAGAGGCTTTGGACCAACTCTACCAGATCGGCTGTAATCTAATGGTCTTTTTTTATACCACCTACAGTAAAACTCACTATATAGCTAGTCGTAAGATTAAAAGCTTTTCAAGTTGCTATCTTGGGAAATTTCTTTCAAGGAAATTACTACAAAGCCTTGTTTTAGTGTGTTCCCCTACTGTGCGCCCTACTGTGTTTTTTTAATAAGGAAAGCTATCCATCCATAGAGGTGTATCCTGTTCTCCATGCTTGAGTGTCTAACAGCAGGCACATACAGTAGACACTCTGATGTTTTGCCTCTTTAATTTTCACTCCATAATGTTGGTGCCTGGTTTTCCTGACTGCACCTTCAGAGCCGTTTAATTATGGGCGTGCACAGAATTTTGAGAGGGGATTTTCAGCAACAAAATTCAGATGTTATGAACAAGTTTAATACATAAAGATATTCAGAATTTTTTACCATGAAATAAAATCCTGCTATGCAGTTATCACAGGATGGAAAGTGCGATAAAATTACCAAGAGAAAAAACACAAATACTTCATGACTAAAACAGAAAAGGGTGTGGAGATGCTTCATTTAGCTTCTATATCTATATAGATATAGAGGTGCTTCATACAGATCTAGAGATGCTTCATACAGATCTAGAGATGCTTCATTTTAGTCTTTAAAGAGACAACCGTATGCTAAATATGAAAGTATGGCAGATAGACCACCATGCTTTCAGGCAAATAGGACAGAGTCATAGGTTCCTACACCCAAACTCCCAACCGAATGAAAATAGCTCATGGCACTGCATTTATTAGCCCAGGGATTTTACCACTGATTTTGATGAATTTTTTAAAATCAAGTCAGGCAACTCCCCGATAAAAGGTTACCGTACCACTCAAATATCAGACTTGAAAACTTTTTTTTTTATAATAACGGGCCAGGTACCGGGTTATAAATGAGCACTGCTCCATTGACTTCAGACAGGGTATGAAAATTGATTCAATGGAGCACCATCAGTTCTCACCAGCTGAGTATCTGTCCCTCTAATCACAACTAAAAAGATTTTCTTAGTCAATTAAAGGCTTGAAGCCTTTACTCACTCACACAAAATCCCTGTTGAAGTCGGCGCTAACAATGCATTCATTTAAATCTTAACAAACTGCAGCGCACGCACTGCCTGGTGGCACAGTTAGTGCTATATATCGAAATACGCGCTCCCGCCATCCTAAGGCATTGACGGAGCAATACGTACTGTTCCATACTGTCTCACGTGGCCCAGAATAATACCTGACTACCCTCCGATTCTGACACGTTTCTTTAGTAACTGACAAAAAAATTAGCACATTCATTATTTTTGCTAACAGGAGTATGAGCTATACGAAGAAAACATGTACCTATGCTGACAGAATGGGAGTACTTTAATTTCCAAATTACATACATAAATAAATCAAGCCATATAACCTGATAAATGAAAGATTATGAAAATAGTAATATCCTGCAAAATCTTGAAAGGCATCATAATTCCTCAAACAATTATCTTCTGTCATATTTGCGAGTAGCCCGTGTAGTTCAAGAACAGAAAATACAAATGTGCTCCTTTAAAATTCATGAAACCACTCATTCTGTCATAAAAGCAGGCATCTTTCATGGCTACTTATTTCACACAGTCTCATAACTAATACTGACAGATACTTGGAATGCAAAAAAAAATGAGCACTGGACAAAGAACACGAGCTGCTCAATTCTTACATTTTAATGCTTAAAAACAGGAAATAAAATCGTATATTATATACCGCTACAGAATTTCTGCCATAATTAAATTAAAATTTGCAGATAAAAATGAGATTGTACAAAGACTGGTGGTACACCGCTAGCAGGATTGGGCTGTGCTGCATCCATGACAACAGGATGGAAGGTTGCTTTTAATACTATTATCTTACATACCCACAGCTGAATGCTAATGCAGCCATACTGAGGAAATCAAGTTTCAGATCTGTATCCACCGAACTTACATCCACTAGGCAGGGAGTTTAAAAGCCAGGCTAGCATACAAAGACTAATATTATAGCTCTGTCAACTCCCCAAAGGTCAGATATTTCAAAAGGTATACACAAATATTAATTGTCAGGTAGTTCTGTACCGAAGACCAGAACCGAGGCAAAAATCAAGTTTTGTGACCGTAATTTTCTTCCGATTTTATTTTATAAAATGGAGGTGCAGAATAAAACAAAGATTAACTCAGATCAGTTTATGTTCTGAGCACTGACACACGACGATGCTGTTTCTTATGAACATTGCCTCAGAAAGGATTTTACCCATTTCCCTCCATGAAGGAGGTAGAAAACGTGTGGGAAAGCAGCTGGGCAGCCTTATTTTCCAGCAGGTACCAACAGTTCAATCGACCCGTCCTCATCCCGGCTGGGGGACACAGCCCCCCATCCCAGCCTACCCTTTGCCTGCACAGGGAACCTCTGCTCCACCCAGAGGAACAGCAAGCTCTCCCATGGGCACCTCCCTATCCGCCCGGCCCCTTCTACAGACGTTGTCTCCAACTTCTCAGTTCATCTTGTTCTGGATTTAAAAATACCGTTTGCTATAAAATCATTAAAAACCCAAACAAGGTACTGTTTTGGGGGGCAACTAGCTTAGTATTTCCCAAATAAAAGAATTCTGAGCTGTCTTGTAAAATCAATGCATCTCTTCCTCGTTGGTGTCAACAACATCAAAATGGTTGAGTAAGTCCCCAGGTGAAGGAGCCCTCTAAAGCCTTGTTCTACCAGGAGTGATATTGTGCGACTGGCAACACGGATCCATCTTCCAGAAGGTGAAGACAGCCTCACAAACACTATAGCCTCTCCTTAGTG
Source organism: Balaeniceps rex (assembly GCA_013401315.1). Lineage (NCBI taxonomy): Eukaryota > Metazoa > Chordata > Aves > Pelecaniformes > Balaenicipitidae > Balaeniceps > Balaeniceps rex. The sequence goes on along the minus strand of VYZW01019329.1, from coordinate 34,528 downwards.
CACAGGTAATTTTCAGCCATCTTATGCTATCTATTTTTCCTTGTCCAACCCACTACACTTCTGGATGCAGAACTCCAAGATATTTTAGCTACTGACCACGTTCCTGCGATAGGCTGTAACCCATTGTTACCCAAAACCAAATCCAACTTCTTTATAAAGCATTGGCTCATATGCTGTCATACCCTGTACAATTCATTTTTATGTGCAATACAAAGTTGTTGCAGCAAACTCTTGCTCTGTCACGCTCTTGTTCTATCTCCTGTCGTAGTCAAGTGTGCGGACATTCCGGCAGGTAAAAATGTCCCATTTTTTTGTGAATGCACTCTTGGAGTTACTAAACATGAAATAAATAAAATAAATAATATATAAATAAATATAATGAAATAAATATAATAAACTAATCTGAACCAACTGAACTAAAATAACGAGAAGAGGCACTTCTCATGAAGGCTTCTCAAGTCCATAAGGTGTACTTGCAGGAGACCAAGCCAGCTATCATGGAAACGGGAGCTCACTAACAAACAGAAGTGCGGTTCCCAGGGGGGCTTTTCCCTGCGCAGAGGACCCTTTCTCTTCCAAAACGTGGCTTCAGTAGGGCAGCAAAAAGGTGCTTCATTTACGGAAAAATAAAAGGTGGCAACAACGATCACAACATGGAAGCATTGGCCTCTAAGTGGCGGAATGACAAAAAGTTGTAGCGGTTTATGATATTGTAATTGAAAAAAGTATTAAGTTGTTAGTGGAAGTGTATTTAAGAAAAGCCCCACACGTGGATGTAATAGAAAATTAATCCTCAGAGCCCAGAAAGTCCCTGAGGATGCAGAATCCATCATGAAGTTACCTCCTGTCCCAGATTTTCTTGTTGCTTGCCTCTGCTGACAACAGTTGTCTTTTCATTAGAGTATTTGATATCAATTTACTCAGACACCAGGGGCAAAAAAGGATTTCACTTTCTTCATCTGAAAGACACTGATCCACAGAATTAGTACTTTGAACAGATGCCAGAGTAAAATAGTGACACATTTTCTAAACTAATAACCACAGGTGGCCACAGCAAATTGTCCAAAGCCTCTCAGGGCTGCCCCGGCAGCCACGACTCTCCTGAATTTCTGATGATTCTGGTACAGACAACATCCCTGGCTGCAAAGGTATCTCCTTCGGCCAGCTCTTGCTGTGGTTCAGGTTTCTAAACTAACCCCATAAAGAAACGTCACCATTTTGGATGCCCTCTTTCAGATAACGCCCATCCTTCTGCAGCAGAGAATGCAAGGGAGTAACCGCTGTAAGTGCATTTTTGGACTACAGTCTCTCAAGAGAGGTTAACCCCCATGCTGGTATGTATTAAGCATTAAACTAATTGCACGTGATGCAACAAATAACCTCAGGAAGGGTGTCTGCATCACCTAACTTGACAAAAAACTTGCCAACTTCTGCTTCCGACTGTTTCCAGTGTTGCAAGGACCAATGGCGCAAAGCGCCCGGAGAAGCCTCCATGCGACCAGCCATCACCCCGTTGGCACACGGTTATCACACAGCTTATTCCCAGCTGACTTGGCACCTGGTAAAGCCTGTGGTTCACCCCAAAGACAGCACAAAACTTTGCCCACTTAGAAATTTTTTCACAGGCTTTGGCTCATTTCTTTGTCAAACCTTGATTACATTGAGGATTTATCCCAGAAACCCTTACAAAGAATGAACTTCCCTGACGTGACTGTTCTGCACCCAGAAGAGATCTGATTTAGGTGGTCAGGTTGGAGCCCAGTTGCCTGGTAAGAGCCCTGGCAGGGGAAGAGCCTTGGCTGAGATGTCGCAGAGCTGTGCTCCTCGCTGCGCTTTCCACGTACCCAGAGTTAGGCTTAAGCAAGAAGCTGACTCTGCAACTGAAGAAACGCTTCTGGACTTCCAGCAAGCAGAGCTTGTGCTTTGCTACAGCCAGAAGCAACCTAAATTCGATGTCTAAAATTAGACAGCGTAAATTTCCTCCTAAGCATTTCTGCAACTTGGTGGAAGAGTGGAAAATGAAGGTGGAAACCTGAGGGGACCAGAAACAAACCCCTCTGGTCATCAGCAGGACACCTCCACCACGGGCACGCGAGCCTCCGTACTCAGTACATCACCGACCTACAACGATTCCTCACACGCAGCAAGGACCTCTCAGGGTTTGGACTCAACGAGGCTACTAATAAGGTACAAAAAAATGTTATTTTTATCAGAAGACTTGGGGATCAAACTGAGACGACCAATTTATTCCAGCAGAGGCCAACACATCACCTGAGAACGCTTGCATAGAAGGCTTCTCTCCAAAAACAGAGAGTGAAAGGAAACGCAAAAGCATCGGCTATTACTGTTCCGCCATCATTTTTTTATCATGCTACTTTGATGCTCAGATGAGCTTCCTCACTCTGAAACCCCCCTCCCAGGGCAGGTGCGCTGTTAATCCGGTACAAGATGCAAAAACCAGCCTGCAAAACTGCGAGACACCGAGCAGAGCTGAGCTTCCCCTCTGATCTTCAGCCGCTTCATTGCCTTCACCGCAGCTTCAGCAAAGACTGAACACAAACCCCTGTTTTCTGCCCACAGGGGAAACCGTAAATGCTCGTATTTTATCCCGCGGTCATTTTGCAACGTGGACAACACCCAAAAACATTAATCCAGCTTCATTCAGATGAAAAGCTGTTGTCCTGGTCAGCAGCCCTGGTCTGGGGTGGGATCCGTGGGTGGGAGAGGGAGCGATGATCCCAGTGGTCCTCCCAGCCCATGGGTACGGGATGCTCCCTGGGACACTGAGACCAGCGGCACGGGGCTGAATCCATTCCCAGCCCCCGTTATGTTGACTGCCAGTCAGGCAGGAAAAAGGCACGGCAACTGAATGTGTTTGGACACCACGTTTGGGAGATGCCATTTCGGCCTCAGCTTCTTCCACTGAACGTTAGACTCGGTACTCTTTCCATTCAGCCCTGCTTTTTTGGAAAAATGAAAGACTAAAGAAATTCAGCCACTTTTAAAAATAAACCTTTAAAGAAAGTTACTAATTATGTTTTGAATGGTTGGAATAAAATGCTCAAACCAACTTAATATTTCCTGTATTCAAATAATTTGGGTATGCAGGCATATAATAGTTTGAATATTTTTATTGGATGCTTTAAAAATAGATATATGATTTGGCTACGATTCCTTAGTGTTTACTTCAGAAAAATTTTGAGGTCATATGGTTGTTTATGAAAAAAAATCGTATTCTCTCAGCCCAACGGTTTTCCTGTTGTCAGCAGTTAATGCTGTCTTCAACTCAGATATTCAGTTTTCATATAAAATTAGCGCTCTCACATTTTACTCTTCTTTTCCTTAGACGGATATTCCTGTTTTGCCAAAGATACACCAAAACCTAGTTGTATTTCTATTACTAACAGAGAAGTTTTACAGGACAGGGAAGTTACGGGTAAGCTATCGGCTGCTCGGGCTGATGCTGAGTGCCTTTGAAAAATGCCCTTCATAAACATAACATTGACACTGTTACAGCATCATAAAATCACAGAGTCAAATCCTGTAAATGTGAAAATACTCGAGTTACTCATCTGTCTGTGTCTGCAAAGTCAACCACTTGTTGCTGTGCGGTACCACACGCCAGTTACCCGAGCTCAGCCTTCCCAGCCGTGTTTCTCTTCCCTTCCCCGCACAGCTGAAGAACCTCGGGTTTTGAGATGTGGACTCAACTCAACCTCCACCCAATGACTTCAGATACATTTTTCCCGTTTTTGACCAATTCTCTATTTTTTTCCAATAATTGCCCGGCAGGCTTTTCCTCGGCGGCGTTTGCAGGGTGGAGCAGGGCTTTCCCTCCTCCTCCGGCTCCCTGGCAAACAGCCCATCTGGCATCCATGTGACAGCGCTCGCTACGTGGGAGCTGGCAGAAAAGTGCCACATTACCAGTAGCAATCACGGCCATAAACAGCGCAACGACACACAAAGAAATGACTTCCAGATTTTTCCCCCCCCCGAGACATGGAGAAAGTGTATGTATAAAAACATCACCTTCTTTTTTTTTTACTGCAACTTGCAGTGGTGATAATGCAGCATGGGTCTGCCGTAAGATGTTTTCTTTAAGCCACCCATTCCTCTCCAAAGGCTTAAGACTGCAAGATCTCGCCTAAGCTCGGCTCCCAGCTGCACCGCTGAAGGTACTCGATGCATAATGCTTTGTAGGGTATGATCTAACGAGGGAGAATACATTTGCTATAGCCAAGTTACGCCAGCTGAGAGCTGTTTGGGTTTAATATATGTACCCTTTAGGACTCCCTGCATTACGGGGGGGAAGGGAGCTATATAAACAGACTTGAAAAAAAAAAAAAAAATGCATTGCTCACATTTTTTAAAAGCTGCCCCAGGCAGTTATAAGTTACATAAAGTTGCTCCTGTTCCTGTTGTAGTTATGCCAAAGTTATCTAAGGTGACTAACGTAAAGTGACAACGCCAAACTTGGAAAATAAAGGTTCCTAAACGGGGCCTTTTCACATACAGAAAATCAGAATATAACCGACAGCCCACAAACTAAGACATGACTTCAAAATTTCATTGTCATCATGGATATTATTCTGAGGTTTTTTTAAAAAATACACAAAACATCTATACTTAAAGCCAGAGTAATTACTTGTAGATTAGCAGACTCTGAAAGAAACTATTCTTATTTCCAGTAGCTGCATTCGTGGACTTCATTTAGCCTGACACTTGTGTAATAATGTGAATATTTAGCTTTTCTGAGTGTTTATTCCCTACACTCAGGACTTTTAGAAATCCTTCAAAATCTATCGCATTAGGAGGAGAAGATAAAATGAGAGATATTGTGGGGAAAATTACTCCCTTTTCTTAACATTCTTCTGCCCCCCACACACATTCTTGATTTCCCACACACATTTTTAAGGCACTGCAATGCAAGTTTGCAGGAGCTAAATCTATGAGAAATCTAAAAGAAAGGATATTTTAAAATAATCAAGACAAACATAAAAATCATCCCTAACTACATAAAATGGTAAAAAGTTGTACATCTTTTGTGTCTTTTATGAGAGAGAGAGGAATGATTAAAAATGTACCAGGAGCCATGAATGCCATTTTACTGTCATTTCCTTTGATTAACCTTCACCTGACCTCAATCCCTAAGGCAATTTCAGTTTCTTTTTGTTCTTCCATTTAAATTCTTCAGTACACCAGGTGAGTACATCTCCGTCACTGCAGAACATTCACAGAGAGCAGATTGGTTTTGGGAAGGATCTCATCGAAAATGTTTGCTCTGGAGAATCATTTGCAAAAACCTTAACAGGGAGAATAACAGGTCGCGTTTACTCCAAAACTGGGATTTTTACAATCCCTGTGGAATGAGCTAATGACTTTTTCTAGGTATTAGTTAAAAAGTAATTGAGCAAACCACACCAGTTCACACCAGAACAGGACCTCGGTGCTGCTGGCTGGTACGGACTTACCAACCCCGTCATGTTGACGGTTCTCACCAACATCTCTGCTCTGCATCTGTAATGATGTCTGCTTCCACGCGAGTTATAAAATGTAACTTGCCCACTAGAATGGGAAAAAAGCCAGCATGAATAAAAGCTTAAAAAATAGGTTATAAACTCTCTGCAGAAGGAATGGATCCGGCGTTCAACGTTTGCACAGAAATCTTACAGTACACTTCTTTATTATTTTAAAACTCACTGTTTCTCAATGAGCCTCATGATCTTGGGGGATGAGCAGAAATCGTGAAATGTGGCGCACACATACTCTGTTCTTCAAACTTTAAACTGTATAATTAAAAAAAAGGGCAAACGGGGAAAGGGCAAAAAATATCTACAAAAAACATAAGATCTGTAAAATATGCCTGATGATGAAATATTAAGGAAGTCTGACCTATTTAGTTCATCAAAGACCGACTTAAGGGATGAGTCAATCCTCATCTATAAGAATTTATATGATGTTGAGGCTTCTGATAACACGTTTTTAACCTATGAGGAAAAGATAGGAGATTCAACAGTCAAATTAAGCCTAGAATCAAGGTGCATAGTTTTAGCTGTTAGGAGCCACCATGAGCCTGTGTACCAGCTTACTTTGGGATGAAGAGGTGCTTCATCACACGTGGCCTTGATTATCATTCCAAAAAATATTCTATAACGTAAGCAGAAGCTATGGATTCAACGCAGGCTTTGCTCTTCATTGCTGTCAGCCAAACGTGTGATCTGACCGGATTCGTAATATCTCCATTTTATATTATTCACCTTAGAAGAATTTTCAGGATTTAAAAAAAAATTTAAACTGTCCCAAGCTGTGACACAAAGCATCAACATTTCTTGCAAACTGCCATCTAAAGAAGTTCTGTTTGGATCAACTGAAATTTATAGGCATGAATCATTTTGAAATCTTTTATTTCTTCTGGCCTTTTTAATTCTCATTTTCTTGCTATCTGTAGATAAAAAAATTGAGATGAAACACAAACCTGTTGGGTTTCTAAATGCTAAAATCGACTACCGTGGCAATTCCCAAACTGCCGTTGTAAAGGAGGTGATTCATTAACTCTGATCCTCTCCTGTTAGCAATTTTATTCTCCACAAACTGCCACTTCCTGACAATGTGAAGAAGTTGCAACGGAAAAGTCCTGTTGATCTCAGTCATGACCCTCTTTTGATCTCAAATATTGAATAATATTCATAAAAAAATTAATACACACTCTTAAAATTTAGCTACCTTCAGTGGTGCCTATGCAAGCTCTGCCTCCTTTTCATTGCTAAAGGATTCATCCAGCGAGCGATACCAGCTCTGCACCTTAGGCTGGGTTGCCTAATCGGTGACAGATTCTGCAGAGAGTTTTCCGTTACAACATCTCCACCGAGTTCTCCAGCAAAATGGCCAGCTCTTGAACGACAGATGTACTCACCTGATCGAGTGCAATACTTAAATGGAGGAACAAAAGGATCTGAAACTGCCTTAGGGAGGGAGGTCAGGTGAAGGTTAATCAAAGGAAATGACAGTTAGATGGTATGCATGGCCCTTGAGATTACATATGTGTATTTTGTTGGGAAATATTTAACTGTTTTACCTCTATTTAGGAAGAAACCAAAATAAAGTGCATGTATGAAAAAAATGCAGAAGAATCCGTAGGTGCCTCTTAGCCCAGTAGAGCTTGCATTGGTGTGATTCAAACTTGCCAGCTGAGAGGTGAGGAAAGCTAAAAGATGACAGCTCTTCACGTGGTTTCACTATTATAAAACATTTCACTGTCGTAAAACGCAACACAGCAGCTGGGGAGCTAGAGGAATTCACTACAGCTCTCATTTACCCTGCTCCCATATTTACTCCCAATATTTAGTGCTCTTCTCTCAAAATGAGTGCTGGAGCTAAGGAGGGAAAGCTACAGCTGGAAAATAGTGTAGAAGTCTACAGAAACTCATTTGTGTCTTGTAATGAACTTGGCTTGGCCATATTCCTGCCTCATTTGCATTTCCTTTCCAACCATTTTCATACACTTGGATTTTGACTTTCAGCACTACTTTCAAACGCTGGGTTTAAGCTTGCACGCATGTAGAAAGGGATTTTTAAACACACTCTCCTCAAACATTTAATCATGAAATGTATTCGCCTATTTGCCCCCAGCTAATTGGGGAATTAAACCAATACCACATGACTTATCAATCACAAATAAGTAACACACCCTGAATTCTGATTTCTAGTTTTGATTAAAAAAACCCAACTAGTCAACAGAAGTCATGAAAAATTTTGACAACTATTTTTTTATTCTTCCCACAGAATAAAAGGCAAAATTCACTGAATGAATTATTAATTATGAGTTATTCATCCAGCTCTACTAAAAACTAATCTGTTTCTTTTTTTAAGCATCAAAAAGGCCTTTCAAATATAAGTTGCAATAATGAAATATGGCAGCAGATCTTGAAACATGCCCTTACCCAGTCTGCGGATACGCAAAAGGTTACGGTACCAGAGTTATTAATCCCCCATCACTCTGACAATTGATTTTGAACACAGTCTGTTGCGGTCTTTATAAGGCGAGATCATAAATGTTCAAAACTAATTTATTGCTCTTTGTTCCACCTGGCAAAAATATACTGTCAAGCTGAGTTGCGTTGACGCAAAGATGCAGAGTATTTAAGTCTTATTTTTTTCCACATTTGTAAATTTGTTTGCAATACCTGTGCGTGGTTAGAAACGTTCACAAAGGAGCAAAGAAAGAGGAGGAGATTATGTTGTCTTTAGTCGACAGGAAATATTTGCACAAATAGCAATAGGTATTGCTTTTAAAACTAATGGGGAAGAGTCATTATTTTCATTTGTCAGTGGTGATATTCTTGGTCTGCGCTCGGTTCCCTGCTATCTGTCAGATTTTCAAAAGTACACATGTGAAAGCACTTGCTCTGTATGCACATTGCCACACATACCAGGCAAGGATTCCCCACAAACCAACGAGGGATATGCAAAACCTTTCATCCCACTTGGCTTTTTTTTAATTAGTCATTTCGAAGCCTGAACCAATTCCATTCATACCGACAATTCCTGACCTTGCCTTTTCTGCACGCGGCCGTTGCCACCGCTCCTGCCCGTGCCAGGGAAGCACCAACCTCCAAAGAGGGCAAACCAGAAAAGGAGGGGAGGAGGGCAAAAAGGGAGAAAAGGATCCACTTTACGCGGCCATAACACATTCATTTGTAAAGATGAAGGGGTATTTTAAGGATCAAAAAGAATATATTACAAGGAAGTTTATTTTAAGAATAAAATCCTGTCCCATAGACCAAGCATTCCGTAATGAAGGAATTACAAATCTTCTGAAGGCCACTACTGAAGCAGGGAACTGAAACACAAAAAATGGAAACAGGGAAGAAAAACAGAAGAGCGTTTCAACATCCAAAATACGCCTACCCAGAAGTCCCCATTTCTCATAGTCTCTAAAGTATTTTTTCTCAGTAGAAAGATGAACCTGTAAAATTACTGTTCTCTTCAAAATACCCACATAATACTTCTTTAATAACACGTTTCAATCTTACGTATTTTACCATCCAATAATAAAAACTTCATCTCTCCATTATCTAGGGGCAGAATCATTTAATTGTCCTGGCAAGTTTACTCCTTTTGAATTATTATTTTTCCCACGATTATGAAGTAGCAGAGCTGTCTGACTGCATGCTAGGACTGCTGCATTCACGACTTGTAGACATCTGTATGATATTGAAATTAATTTCCAGTATAAAACAGTTAACAGGATAACCCCAGATAAAGGCAAGTATAATATTAATTTCATTCTTTTTGTTAGCAATGTCGTAAAGTCCATTGCTCAAGTAAAGAGCACTTTTCTGAGCCAGATACAAATTAATTTTACCATTCTTCTTCAAATACGGATTTTAAAAGTCAACTAAAGGCTACAACAGCTCTGAAACATTTCAGTGATTGTTTTAATTACCTATCATACGGCTGTGAGACACTGCGAAAGGGAGGGGTGGAGAGAGCAGGGAGAACAACACCTGGTGTATTAGCAATTCTTTTTCTGACATAAAGAAGAAAAAATTCTTGCCAAGCACTCAAACCAACAAAAAGCTCAGCAAAGCCAACACAGATTTTTTTTTCGGTCAGTACATTAATGTGGTATTTTTATTCTGGACTACGCATTTTTATTCTGTCAATAACTACTTTCACTGTTAAATAAAAACACCAAATCTCCCAACATTAAATATATGAATTCTGACAGCTTTTAAACCTTGCTTTTCAAGCCAAAGTTGACGCACATGCTACAATAAGTTGCTAAAGGCACACATGGGGCTTCTTTCTAGGGTCTCGTTCTCTGGCAAAAAAGCTCGCCGCACTTTTACACGCAACTGCACAAAAAGGCATAGTTTTTGTCATTCCGACCCTTAATAGAACTGGGATCTAGAGGCTATTAGGACTTCTGATGGCCTTTGACACCCTGGCTTCCAGCACCTCAGCAATCAGTCAGTGCTGGGGTAACAAAAGACCACTCAAATGTACAGTTGTCATCCCCGTGCTACATCTGTTGGCCATGCTGTTAGGAAGTGTTGACCCCATCATTTCACCGTAAACACTGCCAAAATCAACAACAACAAAAACAGAAATGAAAAAGGAAACTGGATGTCAAAAGTCAGGTCAGCACATTTTATTTGCACATGTGTCAGTAAAGATAGAAGGAATCACTGAATTAAATTAAATCAAAGCAAACCTGCTAATTAAAACAGCTAAAATTATGTTTGTGAAGATGTGTGACTGGTTTCCTGCTTATCTGCAAATAAGCCTCCCCATAATATAAACATGTTTCTATCTCCACTTCATTTATAGCAAGTCTTAGGCAGACTGTAATTAGTATTTTGAGTTTCTAATAGAAGATCTATTGCGTTACTGGAGAAATATTTTTCCTGACCATCAGAACACTTATTATTTCAGCTTCACTCTCAGGGGTTCTCACCTGTTCTTCTCATGCTGGTCAAAGTCTTGTATCCAATTTGTCTGAATCAAATTGTTTGGGTATGTGTCTGAATACCACCATCTTCATAATGTACTGCTTGTAGTTACCCACAAACGCGGGCATTGTGTTCAACTCCACCTACAAGCCAAACCAGAAATTATTTGCTTGGATTTATCCTGTAGTTTACTTTTCATTCAACGTTGAAAGAACGATCAAAATTATCAAGTTAGGGAGCAGAAGAACGGGGTCAAAACAAAAGTTTTGCACAAAAATTATACTATTTACAAAAATCAACTTTTTGTTTCTGTTTTACTTATTCCCAAGTTCACAATGCATAATTTTATACAAACCCAATTACATAGCTCAGTGATTTACTGGCAAAGCTGGCCAGAAGAAATTATCTGGCTTTAGCTAATATGTATGCCTATTTACAATCAAAACGAAGCCATAGAAAATTGCAAAATGGCCACAAAGAGGGAAAAAAAAAAGTCAAGCCAGAAATGCATCAGAAGGGATATAGTATGCAAGCTGAAGAAAGTTCACCTTACATTATGTTTTCACTGGATAAGCGATAAACTGTGGTTACGAGTACGGGTTCAGTCTTTCAGATCATGCACTATTTATTTATTCCAGTATTTAACTTCAAGCACGTATGGAGTTTCACTGGCTTGGAAAGCATGGTGTTTTCTTTTTGCCCTTTTCACAATTTTTTTAAGGATTACTTTGCACAGTTAACAGACGCATGGACTGACTTCAACAGGATTACTCAGATGTTTGCAGTTACCCATGGGTTTGAGCAGGTTTTTTAGATGCAGGGCTATAAGGCATCAGGCCACAGAGCTGCGCGTGCACCACCTTAACAAATGGCCACGCAAACGGAGTGTGAGCCCATACTGGGGTCTTAAACAGGAAAATTGTAACCAGGACCGCTGCAGTAATGTCTGCATATTACTTAGGCTGCCAAATATCTTTTTGTTGTCGTTGTTGAAACATTTCTGGAACAACAAAGGACGCCTTGGGAGGAGCACAGGCTCTTTTTTTCTATAGTTTGTATAAAGTGAAATTTCTAAGCCAAAAAAAAATAAATGAAACGTTTATGATTTTTTAATTGCACAACAAATAATTTCAGATTATTGTATATATTTTCCCTGAAATGACGACTGGGCACAACTCTCAGTCAGAGATTTTGTTGGACATGGCCCAGAGTTCATTTACTCACTCACCTCAAAGCGATTGCCTCCTAAAAATACATCAAGTCGCAAATATGCTAAACCCCAAATTTTGCTGTAATTGCCTGTGCCAGCACTAAGTCCTAACGTCAATAAGAAACCCCACTGATGTCAGCATGACTTGTGACAACACAAGATTTCCCTCCCCTCAGTACAGCTATAAAACTGGATCCTTGGTGAGTATATTTGAATTATGTGGATTATATATGATTAAACAGATTTGGATTAAATCACGGCAATGGGCTGTCTTATCAAGAACATACTGTCAGGGCCACATCGATGTACAGTAATCAAGGTGACCTTATAGACTTATTACAACCCAGAGCAAACTCTGATCAACTTCAGTGGCTGAGGATTTTTTTTTTTTTTTTTACTCTATAAAGATCAGGCTGCAAGATGGAAGGAGTTAAAATGCTGCTTTCCTGATGAATAGTTTTCATGCCTCAAAATTATGATTCAGGCAACAAAGAGCAACCTTTCTTGCAGGGGAAGCGAACCTCAGCTCAACTCCTTGAGCTCTGTTTCATTCGTCAGGATGGAAAATATGGCTGGCTGTGCCTTGTCTTAGCACGCAAGGAAATCCGAATAACGGCAACAACGTCTGAATAAAGAAATCCACCAAAATCCCACCCAAGCCGAGCTTGCCCTTCGTTACATCATTGCATTATCTCACCTAGTTTTTAAAAAATACTCTGAATATTCCTGTGAAACCTTTCTTTTTATTACTATGGTTAGTCTCCCTTTAACCAACAAATTCCTGTATAAACATACGGTAGGGTTAACCACAAACGACAGAAACAAATCTCTTCCTCGCTGGAGTCGCAAGGATACAGCTGAGAAAAGAATTTGGTGACACGATTCTACGACGACTTGCAGCCAACCAGAGCTAAAGTGTTAACTCCAGAAGCTTCAGACAATTCACAGGCTGCTGCTCCACTAGAAGGGCTTTAACAGCTCGGGAGCGTGCGCCTTGCGGGTGCTGATACGCATCCTCATATTTAATACGGGTAACATTTGGCAACCGTCGCTACAGAGGTCGTTCTGAGGGTGGAAAAAGACCTAATGGATATAAAAAGGCAAAAAAGACCCGGGCTGCCAAAGTCTGGGGGGTTGGCAGAGTAGCAGAGATAAACTAATCATCAGCACAGCTTTCCTGCACCGAGGCTTTCAGATTTTCACGCAGAACCCCGTGCCTCTATCCTTTGGATTAAGCAGCCCAGAAGTTCCTGGATCCATATATAACTTCGAAGAGAAAGAGGGAGAAAAAAGGCAAGTACTGGTAACAGGAATACTTTCCCGAAGTTTACTGCAAGTTATGCATCAGCTCAAAAAGACTTTCAGCCCAAAATACCATATAAAAATTTCAAAAGGCTTGCTGGGGGTGGAAAGCTGTTACATAATCTATTAACACTTCAAATAGTTTGTGCTGCGTTAGATCTCGTACGGACACGTGTAGTAAACACGATGCTTTGAACCTCTGGCTTCACATCTGCATTGAGGGACCTGCGTTACGCAGTCAAGCTGCGGTGAAGCCACGGGTCTGGAAAATTCCTCCCCTTTAACATCCATCCTCTGAACGAGCCCCCCCACCCCGTCCTCTGCTCCACCAAGGACATTTTTAGTAAGATTGCTGTGCAGCTAATTACATTACCATGGCATCCAAGTACCACACAGTCATGAGACCTACTTCTTTTAACAGTCCTTGGGTTTGTAGAGAGGAGTTAATAGGGAAACATCCTTACGTTGGAGAGCTGAGGCACAAGGTCAAGTCGTTTGTCCAACATCACTGCAGAAGACGCACAGGGCAGGAAATTGCTCGCTGTGGCGTCGCTGCCAGAGTGGACTTGGTGCCAAAGCAGCTGCGTGGCCACCTACTTAACCAACCACCGTGCCCTCAGAGCCACCCTCAGGAGACAGTGCTGGAACTCCAAGAGCAAACCTCGAGCAAATAGAGCGAAATACCTGCTCGCCACCTGCACTCTGCAGCCTCCAGCTACGCCATCGGCCCTCGCAGCAGCAGCAGCAGGCTGAACTGGCGGCCCCAGGGCCTCGCCAGCTTCCCAGAGTCCTGCCTTGTGGAGTCCTGGTGCCACCTTCTGCACAGGCAAATGAGATGTTTGGGCAGCCTGTCCCTGGCTCGCCCTGCAGATGGGAGTGGTGCAGTTGCCCATACCAAGCGTCACAGACCACGTCCCCGTTTGCTCTGCAACAAACAAATTTCTGTGGCAAACATCAGGGAACCTGGATTTTTAACAGGGCCAACTTCACCGGCCCTCTTGTCCAGTCTTGGGGCTGGAGTTGTGCTGTGTTGTTCAGATGGTATTCCCTGACCATGAGCTTCCTATAGATGATGGACTGAAACGAGCTACCACTCGCACAGATTTCTCATGCGACCTTGCCTGAAACTTGGCTTGTCCGAGACCACTACTCTGATGCCTTTCAGCTCCCCAAGAGCAGAGCGCTAACTTGAAGAGCTATTTTCTCCATGCTATTCCTCCACGCAGAACAGAATTACTCTTCATTTCTAATTCCTCTCACAGAGTTCTCTCATCTATTTCCATTTGCTTCCTCTAACAGACTCTTCAGTCACATCTGTGCTACTGGAAGGGTTTGGTCATGACTTACTGCAGCCCGTTGTTTATTTGCCTATTACTGCTATTAGGTCAGTTTTAAACCTTGAAGAGCTGTGTGCTGTCTTCGGTGTTGCCATCTCTCACTGCTCTGATGCTAAAACGTTTCTTCCTATATACTGGCACGGCATTTACACCGGATCGTTATTAAAAAGCAACAACAAAACTTGGAGTGGAGGGCTTAAGCCCCACTTGTGGAAAGCACACCCTGCCCACTCCCACCTCCAACCACGCCACCAGCACGATGAGCTTTGGGATGGAAACAGGCTCAACCACAGCAGTTTGACAGGCTCGTAACTTATTCAATTAACAAAAAACTCACAGTACTGCCTCCCAAACCTGTCAGCCAGCTGAACTAAGACAACCAGCTGAATACCCAGATATATTCTGCCGCTGAACTATCTGACTTGGTAGAGCTGAGGTCTGTTAAAATTGAGAGTGGACCCCAAACAGCCAGGAGTGAAGGACTTTGGCCAAAGGTGTAACCCACTACAGAGCTCACTCCTACGATAAAACTTGTTCAAACCTTTGCCAAAAACCCATGGATGTCATGTTGTCGGCCTGCCCTTCGTTACTCAACATGCAATACTTGCGGTAGCAGACAGATTAATTAATATAGATAACAGAAACAGTAGCATATAGTCATAAGAGAGATGAAACCACAAAGGACTACAGTTTCCCTATGGCACAGCAGTATTTTTTTAAGTGTCCAGTACCTTTTCAACGGTATTTTTAGAGGAATAGCAGTCGGCCAGATACGGCCATGGATAATCAGTGGCGGAGAGAGGGAGAGTAAAGAAAACCCTGCTCCTGACAGTCAGCATCCACACTTTAAGCTGCAGAAGAGCCAGCTGCCTAGCTGTTCATTAGAGAAGGGATTTGCCAAACACACTCCCCGATGCCCTGCTATGCAAGGTAGCACTATGTGTATTCTCTCCTTCCACAGAGATGGAGTCTAAAAGCATTCGTATTTAGTTCTCCCATCCCCCTAAATCTTCTCCACAAAGGACACTGTCACCACCAAAGCTCTGCAACAAGGATCATTTATATATCTGACAACCTTTAAACCCCCAAAGAAAGGGGAAGGGAAGCAGTAAAGCTCTCTGAAGAGCTCTTCGGTGGAACAAGCAGAATTATGAGCAGCAGGAGAAATATGAGTAATTAAGACAACAGTATATCTATATCTTACAGCTGACAGAGTGAAGCTGCAAGTTAGCTCTGGGCAAGGTGTTAGCAGGGGAAAGAACTGAGCAGACCGTTTCTAATGTTATTGTTGAAAAGCCAGCCCAGGAAAAAGGCTAAAGGGACAATTTCATTAAAAAGAAGGAAGCAGGTTGGCTTAAGAGAGTGGTTAGATGCAGCCTTGTGACATTAAAGGAGCAGGTCAACAGCGATCTGTAACAAGACAAGCGATCGTTTGGGAAGTCAGCCGATGTAGCGCTCTTGCTGTTCTTAAAAGAAAAGGCCCTTAAATTATCTATCCGTGGGTTATACAGAAAATTAAAGCTGCAGAATTACACCACAGCCCAAAACAAAGCACCAGGGTGGACCGAGAGCAGGAGAGCGAAGGAGAAAAAGCCACCACTTGTTTCCAACGAGCTGCCGAAAAACAGCGGCTGGTTTTAGGCAGTCGACGTGCATCCAGAGCCGGCGCAGTGGCCAGGACACAGCGTTCGCTCCTGCCCGTGATCCAACCAGCACGTTCCTGCACCAGCTCAGGTGCAAGGACGCGAGCGGACCGGGCGGTGCCGCCGGGGCCGTAACCGCCGCACGGAGGGGCCGGATCCGCTCCCACGCCGCAGTCCTCTGGCAAGTGCATAAACTCGATTTCACTCCTTCCTCCGGCGCACGCCATGCTCCAGCGACTCCCCAGCTGGCAAGACGGCCCTTTGTGGCTACAGCAGCATGGTTTATAGCAGCCCCGAGGCTGTGTTTTCCATCTAGTATATATAAGTGAATTAGTGGAAAATTTGAGCTTACACAAATCACAGAGCCAGCGCGCAGTTTGTCACGGCCAGGCAGCTTTTTCTCAGGGCTGGAGCAGCAGTAATGAGGTGCAGTAAAGAAACTGCGGGCTGCATCCATGGTTCCTGCACTACAGCTGGATTTAGAGCGGGAAGGGAAATGCTGTTCATCGAGAGAGGGAAAAAAGACCAACAGCAGCTCCCGTATCTACATAGATCGAACGTATGGCCGGTGCAGTCACCTGGGGCTTGCAGCCGAAAAGATCGATGCACGGATATTCGGGAAGAGCAGCCTTCCTCCCTCGCCTCCCAGGCTCCGTCTGTGCGAAGGAGGAGGTGGGAATTACAGCGAGTGCAATGTTTGCGCTGGAGAAATGGCAGAGGGCTTGCTCCAAATTTACGTTACTGTAAAGAAGAGCAGCATTTGCCCGAGCTGTAGCAAAGGCAGAGCCAGAGGGGACCAAACGAGGGTCACCAGCTGCAACTGCTGCTGCCACCCGAGGAGAGGAGCTACACGTCTGCAGCAGGGTGGGGGACAGGGGCGGTTGGGAGGTGCCAAAATCTCTCGCTAGGGTTTTCAAGTGATTGCCCCGGTATGCCTCTCACAACACCTCGTACAGCTGAGCTTCAAGCCACGCTCTGGCTGAGCGCCCCAGCAGCTGCTCGTTCCTGCAACGCCTGCCTTTATTTGCACCTACAACTCCCAGCCCTTCTCAAGCATTTGTGGAGCCCTATCACCAGCGACAACACCAGCTGACATTAAAAACATACCTGGAATACGTGCTTTACGGTGAAGCACAGCATAGGCACTCCCTGTCTCTTTTTCCTTTCCTACTTTCTCAGCCAGCGCCGCAGTGAGCGATGGATCGTGCCATTCCTGACCACTCCATCGCTTATTTGGTGTAGAGAGTCCAAAGCGAAGGGTTTTCTTGCTGCAGACTATTCCCTGCCATTTTCTCTACTATAAAGAAGTACGCGTGCCCGTGCGAGGAGCCTGCGTCGCCGTTCCCTACGCGAGGCTGAGGGGAAGCCTGCTCCCCGCATATTTCAAATCACAAACTCTAATGGCTCCTTAAAACACACACTTATATTCCGCCCATAAATCAGCACAGATAGTCAAATCCTGCTTATAGATCTAAATCCTTCTCATACTCTTGTGTAGCTCCATCATGCACCTAAGGTGTCACGCTGCCTCTGTATTTCTGCCTCCAGCCTCAGCCGCGTCCTAGCACTGATTGAGAGCACCAGCGTGCGCAGCCCTTAAGAAACTCAAAAATTTCTCACTTTCCTGAGCACTAAAATGCATCTAAGATTAGGAAAAATGGCCTCCTGTCACTTTGTTGGCTTGCCAATGAGTTTATTTACTCACTCGTCCCGCAGAGCGATTGTTTCGTGGAAATGCAAAAACGTTTAATACTCCACCGCAACGCCAGGCAGAGGCACCGGAGCCTCGCCCCTGTGCCAAGCAAAGACAATCACGAGGCTGAAACCGCTCATCGGCTGCTTTTCATAAAAGGTGAGCATCTTTACAGTTCTTTGGGGTATATATCGTTAGAAAGGGAGCTCAGAATTTCATATTATTATCATATTATAGGCCGCATTCCTTTGATAAAGGGTCAAAGATCAGGAAGACAAGAAAAACAAGGAAATAAAACCCGGCAACGGTCAGATCTTTAGCTGGCGTAATTGGACGCCGAAGTCCACGGAATTGTGTCCATTAGCAGGAGTGGGTGATCTGACCCATACGCTTACCACTTTCAAGTATAAAGATTAAAACAACACATCTAACCGCAGAAATGGGTTATATTACATTTCAGAGAGGCTTGCGTCGCCTAAAACTCCGAGAAATTTTCAGGCTGCCATCATAAAGACTTCAAGGCTGTTTACCCAAACTTCTCAATAGCTCCTTCTAAAAAAGGGTGATGAGCAACCATGTTCAGTAACACAGATTTTTAATGTAATCTGTTTATAGTTTTGGAACAATTTCCAGAATAGAACATTTTTTAAATGTCCTGAGCCTTTAGCATTCTCACTTTGATCATCTCCCATCACGTTATGGTTCAGAACAGAACGTGATGGAGCCAGGCTAACGAATCTGCCAGAAATGACATCAGAANCCAAAAAAAAAAAAAAAAAAAAAAAAGTGCTCTATTTGAGCACCACGCTCTTTGTGAACATTTTCCTTCTTATTTTTTTTTATACATTTTAATTAATGTTTTACTTTCACTGGATTTATTTTGCTTGCATGAAAGCTCGGAGCTTGTTCTCAGAAAAAACTCCTACTGAAAACAAAAGGAGCCTTTTTTGACCAAGGGAAGACTGTAGGAAGTCCTCAGATAACAATAGCTAACAATTCTTTTCGGGCTTGAACAGTTTAAATAACGAACACTTTCTTCGGAGGTTAACTCTAAATAATAATTGTGGATTTTGTAGCCTGCGGAAGGGAGCGATGGGTCTTTGACGGAGTTCATATTACTAACCTGATGCGAGCAGACAGCTGCAAAAAAGAAGTGATATCAGTGATAAAAATATTCTTTCTACGTTTAGGCAGGAGGAATTGCACCGTAGCACAGGGCAAATCCCGCCGGCCTCCGAGCACGCAAGCGGTCCTTAAGTGACTGACTGACCTGGCACTACTGATCAGTGGCCTTACCGACGCAGCATGTATTTACTTTAAATATTTTTTAGCACCTCACGTTAAATTTCACGTACGTAGCTTGCATTCCTTTCAAAAACTTTATCTACACAACGGCATTTACCGCCCTTTTAATTCAAGCCATGTTAGAACGGGCAAATAACTTGGTCAAAAAAAATATTGTAATGATAGCCCCCCCACGTCTATCTGACGTAGAAATAGATAATTTCTAGTACTAAAAGTGATTAAATTTGGTGCATTTCCAACTTGTATTTTAACAATGCATTACCTCCTGAATTGCTGCATAAATATTAATAGACAGCCTGATATGGAACTTTTGCCCGTAATGCCCTTGGAGAACCATAATCACGGTGAGTGGCGCAAAAGAGCTGAGCGCGCACTGGAGATGGTGGCTCTATCCCCCAGCCTCGCAGGGCTACCCTCGGTCAGGCGCTGCCCACGCAGTACCACAGCTGAGCAACATCTCAAAGCCTAGACCTTGTCTAGTGGGAGACGAAAAATCCTATAGGCATTCATCTGCCTGATACTCATCTGAAACACAACCAAAAAAAATTCCATTGGTACCAAGAAGAGCGACACTGATTTTTCTCCAAATTAGCCAGACTTAATTTTTGACACAGGGTACTTTTAAATTGCATCTGAGGATGTTTGCTATTCTGATCACCCCCAAAATGATTACATAGCATTTATCTACCTGAATTTCATTCCTGTGATACAGTCTCGTTAAAAGTCACGATCGCTCTGGCTACCATTTAAAAGAAGCCAAGTGCCTACAGAACCCCTGAAGTCACGCTCAGCCTTCTTGAAAATTGGCCAGTTATTTATTTCCCTAAACATGGACTTTGTGGGCTGAAATTCAGGGTATCCTTTTGGAAAACCTTTTTGGGCAGCCTTTCTGATCAGCCATAAACCCTGTTCCTGTTGTCTGAGAAGAAAACATTAGCGTGATTTTTGTCACGCTAATGCAAGAACCTCGCTTGAAACCTCAAAATACTGGCAGTAAAAAGCGCAAGGAGAAAAGATTTCTGTTTGACAGCACCTACTGCACAGCTGTATTTTGGACACTGGTGGACTGTGCTAAGGGTTAAGTTAATTTAACTTCCAGCAAGTTAGAAAGCTATGAAAGTTTAATCACAGATGAACTCCAGTGGGCAGTTTGGTAGCTTACGGACAAATGTTCTCATTTTTATTCTTTATAGGCAGTGCTCGGATCATCATAAACCATATTTAAGGAGGGAGAAATTTCATGAGGGGAGGGAGCTGTTTTATATGATAGAATAAGAGAAAAAGGCAACTTACAGTTTTAAAATTTAAATCCAACAAAATTACCAGACATGCTGCTGGAAACAGAACACTGAGAATTCATTATTTTGTTTCAAAGTTAGTTTATCATAAATCTGCCCTCTGACACGTAATAACTAGTAACGTTTCGAAGGTTATTTGATAGTAAGTTCAACAGTGTAGGTGACTGAACATGTGAGCTGCATGATAATGAGTCCCAAGGGAAATCAGGCTTTAGGATGCAGGGTGAAGCATCCCTAGGCTTGTATTCAAATGGAAAAAACATATTCAAAAGTTTATTGTTTATCTCCTAAGAACATCAAATAATACACAGTCCTTCGAATCGAACGTATAAAGCGCTCTAGAGAACTATCTGCTGGGGGAAAAAATGCCTGATTTGATCCAAATTCAAAAAAACTAATAGCTTGTACGCTGAAATGCACGGAGTGATTTTGATATAAAAAGTGGAGGGGAGTATTTCGGTTCGTTCTTTTACAGAACTAAAAGGCACAGCAAGTCAATTTGTTCTTGCATCAGACTCTAGAAAGAGGAGCTAGAGAGCATTAAAACTAGTTGTTTTCAAATCCTCCGCGCCTCAGTACAAAAGAGTCCTTTAAGTGTGACAAATACAAATTGCGCGGCTCATCCTGAATTTCATTCCCGAAGTACGTTGGCTGTAATTGATTGAGTCGTAGTGTACAAACTAATTTAAAGGCAATAATGAGAGCGAAAGATTTTATTTTTCAGCGAGGAGGTGTGGTACACACACCCCACCCCAGCAGGGTAATAGAGCCCCACCTCTCAGCTCGTTAAGCTCTTAAATAGCGAGTCTGGCGCTGCCCTCACCGAAGTCAATGGCAGTTTTGTCATGAGCTGTGCCGGAAAAGCATGTAAGACAGAACTTTTTTTTTTTATATTAAACTGTATCGCAAATGCCGAGGGCAGCGGCATTCCAAGCCCGTAACCACCCAGCCGCTGGCATCCTGCCACCCCACCACGGAGCGGAGGTGGAGGGGACGGGAGCTGGGTCACCCACCTGCTCCTGCCTTCCCCGGGCACGGCCCATCTGCAGCTTCAACGCTGCTGCTCATCTCCAGCCTAGGCGTATTTCTGTGCGTGGCAAAGCTTGCGGAGGAGGCGCTGCGTCTAAGGGTAGTTGTTGAGTTTGGATATAGCACGGAGGACTCCACTGCAAATTTCCATCTTAAGAGAAACATCTCAGCTATTAAAAGTGATCGAACGCGACTCCTGCTCTTTAGGTGCACAACCGTACCTGTCAAGCGCACCGGTTGCCTTCTTTTAGCACAGTTACGCAGCCCTCTCTATATCAAGAGGCTCTTACATCATAATGCATTTTGGACATCGAAAACAAAATTAGACTTTACTTTCAAGGTATCTTTCAATAACCAAAATCCATTTTCTGTACCTATTTTTAAATTGCCCTCCTTTTTTAATTCATTACTGAAATTGTTACATCCCCTATACTTAAGCGGTGAAAAGTCATGCAGCATGTGTCTTACTTAACATCGCCCTATCAGTCCTAGCTCTTAATATTATGATGGCTTTTTTCAGAAACGTAACTGGCTGGGGTTTACTGACACACCACAAATCCTAATTATCATTAAAACTCTAAATTCTATATTGACAAAAATCAGAGGTTGAAATGCTCTTACCTAGACAAGCTCTAAAACATCCAATGAATGTTGGGTTATTTGCTTACTAGATCAGTATATATTTCCAACACGGCCATTTTCCATACCTTAACTTTGGGAAAACAATGGCATTTAAATATGCACCAAAGGCAAAGATAAATAAAAACAAGCAAAGAGGCAATAATGCTGTCTAAAAGGCTTTTTACTATTCCTAATAAAGAATTACTGCGTAGAAGACGATTGAACCCAAAAACTAGCACAATCTCGAAGGGTACAAAGAAAACATATTTAGAAGAGATGGTGAACTTTCCCAATTCATTCCTTGAAATATTATGTTACCCAGCGTTCAACTTTTTTTAATGTTTACACATCCGAGATGTATTGAGAAAATCAGAGCTACGTTACAACGCGAAAGACAGGAAGAATGGCCACAGAGCTATTAATGTGAACACTAAACAAGAATGGTCTAAAACAGATCGGTCTTGAACTTTTATTATTATTCCAGAAAAGAGTTAAAAATGCACGTTACTAGACAAAGCTAGTTCTGTCCGGTGCTGTGATATTAAAATGTGCATAAATCAGTGCACTCATTTTCCTATCGAGCAAAAAGCTCCTGGCTGCCGGTTATCGGAGGGATTCGCAGATCCACACCGAGCGGCTCTACTCGGGGTCCTTCCTCTGTGTGGTCTTTCAGAACTGTCGTTATCAGCTTTCTGTTTATTATTGTGCTCAGTTTAAAGGGAATTTGCCAAGTGATCCCTGGACTCCAATCTTTAGGCCTGTTGTCAGGACAAATTAATTTCTGTGGAAACCCACTGTGCCTCAGATACCATCTAGGAAATGTAGGATTAATGGAGTCCCTGTACAACAAGCTTTGTAGTGCGGCTGCTGGGGGAGGGGAGCGACTCTTGGAAGGCAGAAAAAAAACAAAAATAAAGCCCCTGCACTTTGGGTTAGTTTGGGGGGATTTTACATCTTTTTAATTACATCAACTCACATCAGTAATATTTAAAATCTAGTGTTGTAACTGAATACGAACAGGCAACTTTTTAACAAAAAGAACAGTGAATGGAAACTCCATATTACCAAAGATGAGATCTAATTATCAATATTTTATATTTTACATGCTCAAGCCAATCTCTTCAGTAGGTAAAACCAGGATATTAAAAGAAACAGTCTCCCGTGAATCTTAGCAGAAAATAATGAAACTCAATACACGATCTGTTGGAAAAGGGGTATTAAAGCTGGATTTCCTACAGGGCCAAGTCATTACTTTGTTAGCTGACATTTGAGGCTCTTTTTTCAAAATGTATATTATTCCATTGTTAAAAATGTTCAACTGCCACTGTTCTTGCAATAGGTATGGGAGACTTTCCTGCCTGGAAAAAAGACGTAATTCTTTTTCTTAGTGATGCTAAATTAGAGCTGAATTTAGAGCTGTAATGGGTAAAGCAATATTTTCCCTTTATGTTGAGGAGAGAGGAGAGAGGAGAGGCATTCCAATAAGTTTTTATTGATCATTTTCTCATTTTCAGGAGGATGACAGCCCATGGTTAGATATACAGGTTTAATATCTTACAAATTGGGAATTCTTACCCTTATTCTTTTCTCTTCAGAAATAAATCGGTTGATAATATACAGGACAAAGACAGTAGACACACAGGTCCACATTCTGTACTGTATTACATCTGTGACTCCCCTGTGGAATCGGTGAGGTGTAAATCAGCCCTGAAGTTAGCTTGAAGTGGCACAAAACCACCTGATGGATCACGAAAAGTATGAACAATACCGCTCCTGTAAGGTCAAACACTATAAGCAAAAGTTTACTTTCTAACCCGGCGGTGTTACGACACTGAACCGCTAACAGCGGTGCTAATTCTGCCGCGGCGCATTTCCAGCCCGCTCCTAATCCCTTGTGAGCTGGGCAGATGCAGGTGCTGGAGCTGCAGCAGAAGGCTCCTTTAGCATCTCTCCCCTTTGCGACACCTCAGTGCGCGCTGCTTTTCCTTCAGAGGGCAGAACAGGAGCGTTGCAAGAAAGCACGGTGTCTGTGCGACGCCACATTTTGTTTGGAGCAGCGTTTGTGGAGAAGGTTCATTCTGGGAGATTATTTTATTAACCTTAAGCTCACCTGCATATGAGAACTGCTTTCTTTTTATTAAATATTCCAAATGCGTGTATTCTTCCCTAAGTAAAACATTTAATCTTGAGAGACTTTTTATATGCCAGTTTTTACTATTACAGAAATTCAATTAACTCCATAATTATGCACACAATTACCATCGAGTGTTACATGCGACTTGGTGGTAGCAGCTACACGGCACATGCATACACTCTGGTGTATGATTAAAAACTTATAGTAATAATAATGATAGGCAAAAATTCCCAAAGATTATTCTCATTCTTTGGACTGCATGCACTGTTTTATGTATACAAACAAATTTTAAATATGCTGTTCACATTTTGGCAAGGAAGAGTTTAACTGCACTAAGCATGTTATTTGCAAGCAGCGGGCTGGGTTCCCAGCTGATCGAAAGTCACCCAAACTGTGACAATTTGCCTTAAGTGTCAGCCTGGCCTCATGAACTCATTCCATGACAAACTCAAGCCCACAGCAAAGGCAGTAAATGAAGCCCCAGGGATTTATGCATGGAGGGGGAAAATAAAATAAAAATCAGGGGGAGAAAAAAAAGAGAGGGAAGAGGGAAGGAAGGGAAGGAAGGGAAGGAAGGGAAGGAAGGGAAGGAAGGGAAGGAAGGGA